>NAGG01000511.1:0-70806 GCA_003031705.1 Calonectria naviculata
GCGGTTAGGTGGGGGCACGGTTAAGTGGGGAGTGACTCTATGACTCACGCATGGACGGCAATGTTTGGACCGATAATACTCACAGTTCTCTGGCATATCTCGCAGTTGACTCGAGACATGTGTTTGCCACCATGCCTGTCATGACCAAATGTGTGATCCCACGCTGGTGAAGCTGATAGTCAAGATCGGTGTTGGCAAACCCACTGATAATCACACGTCAACAGTCAGCAAAGCCAAAGCATATGGACGCTTGACGGTAGAGCTCACCTGCTGTTCCAGTGCTTGGTAGCGACCACATCGCCATTGCCCAAAACATCAGGCCCCAGGCCCTCAAAAAACTCTGCTCCCCAGCTGCCCTCTTCAAACGCCTTGGACATCTCCAGCTTTAAAGTGGACGAGTTCATGCGCTCCCAGCCCATGTAATTTCCCTCTTTGTACTTCTGATGCATGGCATAGTAAATTGGGATCTTGTGCTGACGCGCCGCAGCGACAAGCTTCTTCAAGTGAGAGATTGTGTCGGTAGCGACAAGTGATTCACTAACAGCAGGGTACAACTTGCCCTCGGGGTGGAGAAAGTCATTGTAGGGGTCAATCAAGACAATAGCGGTGCGTGGGGAGGACATGGCTTTCAATGGCGTCTCGGTGCAAATATTTATGAGCTAGTTGATTGACACGATTAGAATACGGAAAGGCCATTGATCTTATATAGATGTCATTGTTGCAAGAGGTACTTCATGTGATGACAAATTTGGGCTTTCAACAGTACGCCAACAGCCCTCGGTCATTTGGATCCCCCGTTTCTCTAACTCCGGGATGATTTTTGCAAACTGAGATTTGCTGCCAAGTGCATCAAGCTAATGCATCAGCCTTTCAATTGTGACCCGTCTCCAACTCGTTTGGGAAGGCCATGATCTCAGGCCTTCACAATGCCACCACACTCTCGCTCCCTGATTGGCCAATCTGATGACAAATTTGGCACCGTCGACTTAGCGTAGGTCCATGATTTTGTTGAATGCCCTGCTGACAAATTTGCGTCGTTTTTACCCCTCTCGAAAGCCACGCGGTCGCTGACGGTCTTCCGCCCGAGCCGAGATGCGTAATTCTACCAATCACTAGACGTATTTAGGATGCAAGTCCAAATTTGTAATCAGATGCTTTGAGCCCACGCCGGGTTGACTCGGGTACGGCTGGTGCCGATTTACCAGAAGGGTAGCGCTAAACTACTGTACACAGTAGAACTGGGCACAGTGAGCCTTGGGATGTTGAGATAATCATCCTTGAGAAAAGTCACGGTGGTTATGGGAAGGTCACTGGTACCGCCAAAGAGCGTATATTCAGCAAAAATGAGACCAGCTCGGTAGGTGGCTGTGTTGAACTAGATGCATTTTAAGGTACTTGGGTCAGATGACTCATGGAACAATTTAGTTTTGTCTTGGAATATTACTTGATTAATTTTTTGCAACGAATTTTAACCACTTCGTCAAAAAGCAGCTTTGGTGTTAACGTGAAAGATTTGATCCTGAGCCTCTCTTGGTGGACTGAGCTGTGCTGACAAATTTGGTCGACTTTCGCGCACCAGTCTAGCTGTGCCTCTTGCCAACCCAAATTTGTCAGCAGCTCAGTAGACCTACCCTACAGCCTCGCATCAATATGCAAAATACTTCTAAAACCCAGAACAAGGTGGTTAAGAAGCTGTCTTTAACACGAAGGAGTAGTTTCAACTAATCATTAATTCCCGATTACATCGTTTTCACATCGAGTGTTGTTGACAAATAATTGGCATTCCCGACCGTGAACGATTCTATAACGGATACTCAAATTCAAAGGCTCGGCAGAATCCACTACCTACCCCTTACTATTACATCTCACCCCGAACAACCGACCCTAATTCTTGTGATCTAGACTAAAACTTCCTCATCTATTCTAATATTTATAAAAACCCCGGTGACATTCTAAAGTGATGGTTTGGGGGCGGGTTTAGGTCTAAGAATGGATTGTTGAGTCATGTTGGCCACCATGGCGCCAGATTGGTCCCAGAGTCTCCCTTCAGTATACACTCTGGCGTTATCTCCAACATGCGCCCTCACCTCCCGGAGATGCCACTGATTTATATCAATATTGTTTGTAAAGAAACGCAGCGCAAAGTCAAGGCTGGAGCATGGGCCTGCGTCCTCAAGGAACATGCCGCTATGCGACAACGGCAGAAATGCCATGTACGCGTCCATCATGAAGGCCATGCCTGCATAATGATCTGCTTTATCGTTTATATGAGTCTTGGAACGAAACCAATCCGCAGACGTTTTTGAGGTGAGCGGAAGACTGTCCTGCTCCGTCTTCATTCTCTTGGCGGCGCCGAATAGGTTCTTGCCCGCGACACCTTCGGAAGGGAGCACAGTATCAAAGAAGCGAAACATGAGGCCGAATATCTTTGTATAGTTGGCCGATTCTTCTTTCGATATGAGACCTTGTTGGAACAGGGCTTGAGCGGTCTCCCGAGGGTCGGAGCACTTGTCTGGGGGAGAGTAAGACCTCTTAGGTGGCGCGGAGAATTTGAAGAAAGGCTGTTCCCCATCCTTGTGAAAGTCGGCGAGAACAATCATACATAATCTGGCTGTGCCCCCATTTTGCTTCTGTGTCACCTCAATTTGTCTGGTTGCAAACGTCCTGGTGTCGCGAAGCCGGCGGACCGAACACACCAGCTTCTCATCTAACAATGCTGGGCCGAGGTAGCTTCCCGTGATGGAATAAGGGTAATAGTTGGCTTCAACAGTCTGGCAAGCTGCGTGGACCGCCACCGCGAGAGTACATCCTCCATACGCGATGCCGGCCGTGTTTCCCATCCGATCAGGGTTGCACACGGCTTGGAACTGGTCGGGCCCGATGGCCTCGACCGATACCTGCTCTGAAAGCGTGTTGGCGATGTTTGGGGGCATGGTACGCGATTGAATCTCAATTGACGTTGAGATTGTTGATGGATAGTGCCTTGTTGACCGCGTCGCCTTTCCCTCGGTAAAGGTGGAGTTGGTGGATGACAAATCCGGCCCTAAACCAAACTGAGCGAAAGATGTCTGACAAGAAGCCGATCGCAATGTCTCAGATGCTGCAGTATCATTGAGGAAGAACAAGCTGCATGGGTTCCAACAATTAGGTACTGTGTGCTTGGGGAATCGAGGTAATCTACATCTACTTTAAGCAGGTTTATAAAAACAGAGTGCACTAATAGCGCAGGGCTAACGGAACTGTGGGTTTGGCCCCCCACTATTTATCCATGGGACATGGCTTGAGAAGACCGATTTCGAGCAGAGCACTGGTTAATGTGGAAAGGGGACCTAATGAACATGAATGAAGCATTGTGTATGCTGGTAAACAAATGCCATCAGCACGGAGGATTGTTCAGTGCATACCGCGGTTATGATGAGGGATTTAGGTTACGCAGAAGAATTACAAAGGATGTTGTTTGAGGACTCCCAAGTTTCAGGCATTAACCACTTTGTCGAAGAAATCTAAAGCTCACCTGTATTCAATCCGCTAGATAAGAGTAGGTTCAATACATCGTAATGCAGAATGGAGGAGGGAGGCCATTAATTTGAAGACGAAGCCGGAAGCGAATGAGCGAAGCAATATAATATTTGTGCATCTTCACTATACCATGGTATCAAATTCACGTTGATAAATGAAGATTAGATGACATAGTTAAATACAAGCTGATTGAAATTACTCGTAGTTGGGTGTTTTCGATGGTTAGGTTTCAAGCGTGAATTATTCTTAAACTCGTTGTCACTTGAGTAAAGCTAATAACCAAGCCATGTCATCATTCTGTAAAATCTCTTTAATCATGTTCAGAGGTCAAGTGCCATTGATACGCGATGTAAGATCGTATTTGTCGCTGCAAGATACCGCTAGTTGACTAGTATCGGAGACTTTTAGTTGTGGTGGTAAGGACACTTGGGCTTGGCGAGCGCCGGTTAAATGGAAAGGAGAGTGCAAATTGGCCATCTGACTTGTGGGCTGGAAGAGCAAAGACACTGTGCTGACGAGGTCTCGTATTCTACCTTCAGTCCAAGAGCCAAGAAACAACCATTGTTTGTCGGCCTGACCTTCTATCGACACATGACAAACGCCACAAGATATGGCCAATAAAAGGTCCAGAACACAGAGGGCCAGAATAAACACCCATTCTCATCACTCAGGTATATAAGAGCACATTCGGCATTCTACTTAATCGTTCTTGAAAAAGTCCCTCTCAAACAACTACACACTACAGTAATCTCAGTCAATCAACCACAATAATGCGCTTCAGCACTGTTCTTGCGGCGGCCGTTGCATCTACTGCAACGGCTTCACCTTCTACGAAGAGAATCGAAGAGTTTGCAGCCGCTCACGTATTTACATTCAACAGCGAGAAGACGGGCTACGAATCGTTTGACATTCCATTTGGCAAGCTCACGCACTTTGAAAATGTCCAAATCACCAGATTGGAGGTTCGTGGCTACTCGTTCTACCTCCCTGGTGTATCGCTTCCCAATTTGGACATTACTTGTCAGATGTACAAGGATCGGTTTGGTGTCCAGCCCGGCAGCAGCGCATTTACTCTAACAACGCCTGCTCATGTGAGCACCAACCCTGTTGAGCTTGGATGGATTTTGTGTTATGTCAATGTTGATGCCGCCTGAAGGAATCTGGGTGGAGGCTAGATGATTGCCTAAGGCGTGATGCGTTGATTGGCTTCGGAGGATATGTGAGATGCTCGTTTGTTGCGATGTTAGTTTGAAATTCATTGAAATTTTCCAATTACGAGTCTTTGAAGCTCTAATAATCGTCTGGCAGTAAAATTGCCAAGACCAACTGTGTAACGCTGCAATTGTGTCTTCAAAGTGGGTCGTAGATTGGAAGACGTAAAAAAGGAAAGAGGTGTGCGCTCCCTGTTAGGAGGGTGCCAGCTTATATTGATACGGGAAGTTTTGTAACATGAAATAAAGAAAAATAGGAAGAAAAAATAAGACTTTGCTGGAAATGCAAAAAAATATTCATCCGAGGAGTGAAATTGCTTAGCAATTGCACGTTTCGATCGTGCGACCTCCGGGTTATGAGCCCGGCTGAGGTGAGTTAGCAAGGGCTCGAATATCCCGAGAACAGGCGACTGTACATACCGCGCTTCCACTGCGCCAAATTGCTTTGTTGCTTGTGAATTTGGAGGGTAAATTTTAGTTATAATGCCCTAGCCCTGGGCGGAGTCTGGTGACCCATCTTCATGTGGAGATGCACAGCCCGAGCTAACGGTGAGTCATCGTGTCGACAGTCTTACGTGCTGTCTTGCACAAAGTGCTTTTCCAACAGTAGAAACGTCTCTCTGGAGTTGCTGCCTAATTTGCAGTTCTTGTTTCATACAACATGCACTTCCGATGTTGGACTTGGCGTCGGCGCTCGGCTCGTATTGTAACACGCGATTCTCATACTACAGCCTAATTCAATACACAGAGCTCTTAATCTGTTGTGTGTTGCAATAATTTTAATAATAGAAATTGTATATTTGTATCTTACGCAATGGTAGAATGACCCAGCGCAGACTGGGCGCGATAATTAATATGGCGGCGCTCTAACGCATGACAACAAAGCGCTTTGTACGGTGGATTAGGCACATTTAGGGTGAATTCACAAGCAGAAAAAAGTTTACCACCAGATTGTATTATTTGAATAAAGGCACATTTATAAAAACAACTTGACCCGCTGACAATCGGCCGAGCTTAAACTCCAGTGGAGAACTCCATACAACGACTGAAAGCTCCCTCTCCACCATAACTCATGCTTTTTGCTAATAACCATTAGCTGCATCAACTTTATTTTGAGGATAGATATTTGGTTAGAACACTTACAGATTACCGGCACTATTCACATTAGAAAACCTGGTAAGTGGCAGTTCTTCTTTGGATAAATACTTACGTTGGGCTAAACATTATTTATATTAGCAAACCAAATCTCCAGACATTATTTTCTTGTGTGGTCAAGCTACTTACTCCTCCCTAAAGATGTTGTTCGTATCAGCAACGACATGAATTGTTAGTCTTCAATTTATTAAGGAATATTACTGACAGCCTGAGAGTACCATTTATATCAGCACTGAATTGACATCTAGACGTTTCTTTTGAGAAGGAGATACTTACCATCTGATAGAAGGAGTTGGATTTAGTATACTGAAGACAATAAGACATTTTGTGACAGTTTTATTTTGCTTACAATCTGATACAGCACCTGTGTTAGCAATATACCTATGAAAAGAACAATCATCAATTGTATACTTACTTTCTAAGAATTTCACTACATTAATAAAAAAGGCTCTCAGTTAATTTTTGTCTTTTAAATTAGAGTACTCACCCACTACATGCATCAATTCACATTAGCAATCTTGATCAACCGTCGACTTTTCTTGTTTCAACTCGAGTTACTTACACATGCTCGCTACCATCCATCATTAGTCAAATTAAGCTCACCAGGAGTTCTTCTAATGAATGGGGATGCTTACACCTTGCTAAACACACGAACTGAATCAACATTCTAAATTCTAACTAGCCTGGTTCCTATGGGATTATTAACTTACGCGGGCCTCGATCTCAGCAGTCTTGTTCCAGTTAGTTTCAGTGAGTATATATCGATAATAATTAAAACAAACCGGCTTCTCCATTGCGGGTGCAGCAATGGCTGTTCCGAAGATGGCGGATAGGGCGACAAAGACAATAGAGAACTTCATTTTAGCGAGAATGCTGCGATAGTGAGTGTCAAAAAATGATGCAGTTTATAATGAGTGTAAGAAAGAGGATAGTATGATTCACATCTCGAATCAAACTTTGTGGGATTTTACGCAGTATTTATTTCGTTCGTGAAGTTATCAGGAGGCGTCGAAGCTCGGTAGGAACCGAGTGGACATCGAAACGAACAAGGTGTTCGGGATTACCGGAAAGCAGCGACACCGTCTGTTTCTCATCGTTGTATAACGACTCGACAGACCAGTATACTTTACTATCTCCACAAATATAACTCTCACAAGGGAGTAATTGGTCGCTGTGTATTTAAGGTAAGCTTAGTCAATTTTCTAGAAGGTGTGGAGGATCGCTATTGGTCTTTCAAGACTGGTCACCCCACAAACTGGATTAAGCATAATTAGGCAGTGTTTGTGGATGGTTTGAGATGGGCATCCTCCACCGCTCTAGGGTCTGGGAATAAAGCGGAGCCAGGGGGAAAGGAGAGAAGAAAATCACGTCAGACTTATGATGAGGCAATGTAAACGGTGGCTCCAAGCGTGGTAGCAGGAGTGGATTGACGGGATAATGCCCGTCGGGATTATCCGTGAAAGAATGCAAAGCGGGACGGGATATAGATCCCGTGAACTCAAACCAGGATGAGGACGGTGCTCATCAACGATACGAGCTAATTTAATAAATTAGACCCGCACACTTTAACTTTTGGCTCGCAAAAAATCGCCATTACTTGAATTGTTCATGATTCGGGGCTTCTTTCTATATGAATCGGACTTGGATGAAACCTAGGAGGGCGGTTTCCGCTGTGAGCTAGGCATACTCGGGGTCACGCTCGAGTAAGGGTCTTGATGAAGGGAGGTTATATAATCGTTCTGACGTACGAGTTATCCATAACTAGGTTGTGCAGTGTCAGCAGTCTACTAACTTGAAGCGATAGAATATTTGCCGATTGCGATCGGATATCCAGCTCCAAACTCACCAGAAAGATGCGAGAGTTAGTGAGGGATTCCTGCCCACAAAGCCTTCGGACATGGCTCATTTTCTGTATTATTATCACTACATTGCGTCTTTTAGTTGCATTGAATTACAAAGAAAGCAGCCTTGGCTGGAAGAGCTGGGGCCTGTAGGATGGTGTCTTGACGACGAGACCGGCGTGGTACCACTTTAATGAGACACAGTTAGCGGGCTACATTAAACAACCCTTGCATAAGTGACATTGGAGCTCTATAGACTATGATTTGATAAAGGAATCTGGCGTCTACCAGCTCCGTCGGCACTCATTCACCAGCCGCTGTGGATCGCCGCCGTCCTGCCGTGGCCCCACCAAAGCTCACGGGGACATATCCGCGCATCTGCATCGTGTTGGCGGGGTTGGTAGCAGCCAAGTCCAGGCCACCCATTGGCGCTCCACCCTTTCCCCTCATCCCTCTCTCGGCCATGTTTGACACAGCTCGCGGCAATGACTGAGTCAATTCAGCTGCTGCGCAAGTCGTTTGCATGCGACGAGTGCAAGCGGCGCAAGATTCGCTGCTCCGGGGGAGACCAGTGTTCAAACTGTTCCCGGGATTCCAAATCGTGTCGGTACTCTTCTCCGTCGCAGAAGCTCGTATCCCTGCAGAGGTGAGCAGTCGGCCATTTACCAACGCTCGACGTGGGTGTGTCCTCATTCGTCATGCACTAGGCGCCTCCATGAGAGTGAGGCTCTTCGCCAGGACATAGAAAAGGCATGGAAAATATACGTTCCAAATGTCGATCTTGAAACTGCCCTGGCCAATATACGACAGAACCCACTCGAGGTACGAGATGCATCCTCTAATATAGCGTCACTCCCCCTCGAGGGCGGCGATGAGACGGAGCACCCTTTGGTGACCCCGGAGGAACACACCAACGCCGAAGACTACGAGTTCGATGAATCAGAAGACGTCGAAAGGTGCATTGACGGCATGGCCTTCATGACGGCTGATACCCACAAAGCCGGGTACACAGGACCGCAATCCGGCATCGCTGCACTAAAGTTTCTTCAATCTCTCCCTCCGTACCTGCCAATTACCTATGCCTCTCCTTTGTCTGGACTAGATGATAAAGAGATACCAGAGGCATCTTCCCTTACAAGAGAAGAAATAAATGGCTATATTGACGAGTACTTTTTACTGTACCACCCGGCGTATCCCATTCTGCATGAGGCGACCTTCAGGGCCCGTGCCGCAGGTGAGTGTTCTGTCTGTCCACCCAATCAATGTTCATTCTTAATTCTGAATAGGCGCCCTTGCAAAGCCACGAGACGGATCTTGGCCCCTCTTGTACAACTCTGTTGTCGCCATTGGGGCATTCGTCAGCGACTCTAGTTCCACAAAGTGCGATGTGCCTTTCTTCAATGAGGCTCGAAGCCATTTGAGTATGGATATTCTTGAAAGAGGATCGCTTGGCTATGTGCAAGCGCTAGTATTGTTGGCTAATTACCTGCAAAAGCGAGACAAGCCCAACTCAGGCTTCATCCTCATTGGAATCGCTTTCAACATGGCGATTGCCATTGGCTTACATCGAGAATTTGACACACCCAGCACCTCAGCCTTCACAATGGAGATCCGCCGACGTGTATGGTGGACATTATTTGTCTTTGTATCCGGCGCACAACTGGCGTTGGGTCGTCCCGCCGCATCACTGGTTGGTGTGAATGTTCAGCTACCGACGAATCTAGACGACTTCGATCTCGCTGTTGATATGGAACAGCTGCCATGTCATAAACCCGACCCTACTGTGTCCTCGTGTCTGATTGCTCAGGTCGAATTATCCAAGATTGCAAATTCAATACATGACGAACTTCTCACGCACCGCCGGCCGAGCTACGCAAAGGCTATGAAGCTTCAGGAGAGCATAGAGGCTTGGTGGAGCGGATTGCCTCCGTACTTTGATCAACATAAGATACTGGAGCCGCGACTGGAATTCCCCAAGAGAATTCTTCTCTGGAGATCATTTAACCTGCGCATCGTCCTGAACAGGCCTTTCTTATTTGAGATCATTGCTGCGAATGCTCCACTCACCATTTCTGCCAAGCCCATCCAATCTTGTCTCAATGCAGCTGATGAATGCGCCGGCTCGATTTGTGGATTTCTCGGATCCGTTGAAAGCGCCAAGCGAGGGTTTGCGTGGTATGCAACGGCTTGGCTCGTTACGGCAAGCTTTGTGCAAGCCACGTGTTTGATTTACAGTCCAGGTCACGACCTGGCCGAAGACTGGAAGGCTTCGCTGCGTCAATCTATTAAATCTCTTCAAGTGCTCGGATCATCCCACGACATTGCACTTCGTGCCCGTGACATATTGCAAACCGTACTTGGTAAGCGATCCTCATCTTCATCACAATCCGCCTTGATTGTAAATGCAGTATTGTATCAGAAATGGCTAAATGGATGGCATGTTTTAGATCAAACAAATGATGTCGTTTCTTGCGCGGGAAATATGCTGAACCCTACTTTGTCGCGTCTTGGCTTCATCCCAGAAATGCCAATTTCCGGAATCGATCAGGCCGAAGGCTCCTCTTCATCAATGGGGTCGGGGGATCGTTTTGAATGGCTGACACAAGAGCCCTCCAATGCAGAATTTCTTGGTCCTGCGGGTGGGCTGATGTATGGTAATATTTTTGACCTGTCTTAGAAAATGCAGGAGATTGTAAAACTCTGGAGGGGAGGCGGACTGCCTTGTGTAATTTAATCAAAATTAATGAAAGCTCATTTTGGTCAGTTCTCACCTCGGAATAATGGCTGTAAATTACGGCATTCACTTCGAATACAATATGGTGCCAGCAGCTGAATCCAACAGGGCCAGGCAACAGACCAGTTAAAATTCGAAAGTGTCAATTTACGACGATCGGCCTGGGTTAAAATCAATTGAAGTAACACATTCCGTCTGAAAGACTGGTTTTTTATCCCCTAGATTGCATTGCATGTTGCTGATTCAGGTCTCAAGTTTATCCACTATCTGCATCAAGAAATCCCAGGGTTCACCACTTGTAACACTGTTTGATGGTGTGAGGCTCAAGAGTCTAGCACTCCCTCGATCAGATTCTTTATTCCTTCGCCCCTAGCAGTTCTTTCCCATGCCTCAGAAGCATTCTCAAACGGGACAATGCTGGATATCAAGCTTTTGACAGATACTTTGCCAGACTTTAGTAAATCCAGCGCAATCTCATAATCTCCCGGGCCATATCTGAAAGCGGTTTTAAGGACAGCTTCCTTTTCACACATGGCCAGAAGGGGTAATCTTTGGTCTGGCTTTCCCATACCAATCTGGACAAATATGCCACCAGCACCCAGTGTATGCAGTGCAGTCTGAGCCGACGATTCGACCCCAGTGCACTCTAGAGCCTTGTCCACGCCCTCAGGGACACGCATGGTGTCTTTAAAGCGTGTTGACTCTTGCTCTGGAGTGGATGAGGTATCTGGAACAAAAGTCGTGCAATCGACAAATTTCTTTGCAAACTCAAGCTTGGCCGTATTAATATCAGCAACGAACACCTCTCCAGCACCAAATGCCTTGGCTGTGGCTGCTACAAGGAGGCCGATTGTTCCAGACCCTTGAACTAGCACGCTTTGGCCGACTCTCAGCTCAGAAAGACGTACACCGTGAACGGCGACACTTAAGGGTTCGACTAGAACAGCCTCTTGCAGGCTAATTGAATCCGGAATCTTGTAAAGAAAGTCCTCTGGAATTCGAAAAAGACGAGATAATGTCCCATTTGTTAGAGGAGGGTCTGCTGCAAATTTCATATCGGGGCAAAGATTATATCTTCCGTCCTTGCATTGTCTGCATCGACGGCAAGAGAAGCCGGGCTCGATGGCGACACGATCTCCGGGCTTGACTGTCGTGACTGCTTCACCAACGGAATCAACCACCCCAGAAGCCTCATGTCCCATAACAAGTGGTTCATTTTCTGATACTTTCCTAGTTACACCGCCGTGCTGCCAAAAATGGACCTATAAAATATCTTGAGCATTGGTATCTTTTCGGTAGTTGTTGGCACAGCTTACATCGCTTCCACACACGCCGACATAGGAGATGCGAACCAAGACATCATGAGGATCGTCAATCGTTGGAACCGGTAGATCATCATATCTGACCTTGCCAGGGCCAAGTAAAAGACAGGAACGATTTGTCTAGACGGTGGACGTCAGCGTAGGAATTAGCCGGCTCAACAGCAGAGCAGACTTGCATTCTGTGACATTTCAAAATGATGTTGAGGTAGTTGTGTCAACCCAATCAGTTATTTTAGCTTAAAACATATATACGTGATATAAAATATGCTCATTGCTATTAAATATCAATGATTCCAATATGGATGCATCGCCCATGAAAGCCAACATTCACGGGTACGCGCGCCACCAAATTAAAAGCCCCACCTTTCTATGGCTCGTCGTCGAATCACGGAGAGATCTCCGCTGCACCCTAGGCCGGGCTGCTTCGGTGATGCCCCGCAGCCAATGATTCGACAAGATGCGTCCCTTGACCCAGGTACTTCGGTGTTGCAGCGCTTTTGTCAAGTGAACCCCAGCGTGCTTTTGGGATGGCGGGGATGGGCCCGAGGAGCGCCCAGGCTGTTCATGCAGCAGATACTTTCAAGGAACTGGCCACTGGATGTATGATCTGAAGATCCCACCACAACTACGTATTACGGAGAATCCTGGCATTTGGATTTTGGTATCATTGAAACGCACATCAACGGCCCGGTCCCACCTCCGTAAGCGGAGTCTAGTCTCCTCCATCTCCCATGAATCTTAACCGAAGCGTCTCGGCACCGGCTCCGTCACGAAGCCCTCAAGTAGACCATTGCTATTGTGACAAGCTTGCAAAGCTACCTAGAGCATCGCAGACCAACCGGTTTGCTGGATAAACGTTTTTAATGATGCATTTCCGTCGTAGATCATCCCCGCTAGCATCGTTAGTAAACCAAAGCCCGAATTAGTAAACACATCCTTATCTCCAGCGATGCCACTTTGATGATATATTATACAGTAGTCACCTACCCTTTTTCTGATAGGATATTCTTTCCTACGCATCACTTATTCCATTGCTGCCCCGCTAGGCTTTAGATGATTAACCAAACCATCAACAACTCACTTGTCTCGTCATGTCGTTCCTTGATGAAGCAGAAGGATTCCAAGTTGACAGTGCTGATACGTTCACTGAGTTTCACAAACGTTCCGTACGTGATTGAGGCTTTTTAAATTCATTGCTGGATTGGTAAAGCTCAAGCTAAACTAACCCTTTGGAATAGTTTAAACTGAAACCGTTTGGCGATCATGGTGCGTCAGCATTTCCATAAGTGTGTAGCAGTGTTGACTGGAATAGATGTTGATATCAAAATCGATGCGTGTGGAGTGTGCGGAAGTGACGTCCACACCGTTACTGGTCAGCACATATTTATCCCTACAGGCTGCGAATACTGACCACCTTGTGTAGGAGGATGGGGAGAGCCAAAATTTCCCCTTTGTGTTGGGCACGGTAAGCGTCACCTCGCATAGAGGTCCAGTGGAATGTCAGCTGATGATGAATCATAGAGATTGTCGGGCATGCCATCCGCGTTGGCCCCAAGGTAACTCTGGTAAAAGAGGGTCAGCGAGTCGGAGTAGGTGCGCAGGTTTACTCGTGCGGAGACTGCAAGCAATGTCGCAATGACAATGAAACCTACTGTCAGGTAGAATTGATAAATACTTATGGGTCTGAGTGGCCGGGGACTGGCATCATCAGCCAAGGTGGGTATTCTTCCCACATACGAGCTCACGAGTATTGGGTATTTCCAATCCCTGATACACTCGAGACCAACAAAGTTGCACCGATGCTCTGCGCCGGTTTGACAGCCTACTCGCCTTTGGTGAGGCACGGGGCCGGAAAGGGGAAGAAGGTGGGCATTGTCGGACTGGGAAGCATTGGCCACTTTGGAATCATGTTTTCCAAGGCTCTTGGTGCTGAAACCTGGGCTATTTCCCGGACCAGAGCCAAGGAGGCCGATGCCCGTAAGCTTGGTGCTGACGGCTATATCGCGACGGCCGAAGCAGGCTGGGAGCTCCCTCACCGCTGCTCATTCGACTTGATCATTAACTGCGCCAACTCCTCCACCGGGTTTGATCTGGCAAAGTATCTATCCATGATGGATGTTCACGGCCGTTGGATCAGTGTTGGTCTACCGGAAGAGGAAGGACAGATTATTAAGGCCCAAAATCTCATATCAAACGGCGTTTTGATAGGGGCCAGCCATCTTGGCAGCAGGCGTGAAATGCTTCACATGCTACAGCTGGCATCCGTCAATAGGCTTGAGAGCTGGGTTGAAGAGATCAAGATTAGTGAGGAGGGGTTGAAGGAGGCCATGTTAAGAATGAAGAAGGGCGACGTACGATATCGATTTACGTTGACCGGATATGAGCAAGCTTTTGCTTAGATGCAGTAGGAACATGCGTTTTGTTTAGAGCTATTGTCTAGTGTCTTGTCTTGTAGAGGATTCTAGACAATAGAAAGTAAAAGGATATGTTGTTAACTATCAATCACTATCTCTCTCCTCACATATTTACAAACAGGTATTATTACGCGAGATGGTCTAAAAATAGCAGGAACAAGATGTAATAACCATTAAGCACGGCTCACTTTGACTTCATGGTAGAAACGGTAGAACGATATGTTTTCAATTTATGGTCGTGCTGATGAAAGTGTAAAGGACTTCAAAACTGATTTTACTGCATAACATAATATGTTGAATATACCACAATGTTCTCAAATACCTGGGAAGAATTTTAATTCCACTATTTTCAAGTGGGATAATAGCCTGTCAGCCTCTAGTCATAATTTTGGGCTGGGAGACAATCAAAGATTGCAACTTTCGTCCTCATGGGTGCATCGTAGTACTCCTCGAGTGTTCTAGTCCTTATACTGGTCGGATATATGGCCGGCTAGACCATGTGGATGAACGGTGTACCTCCGAGGTGGTATCGGGGCTTTCTCCGGCAAGACACAATCGGATGTATCCTTTCGGGAAACCATGTGATCCTGTCGCCCTTTAATTTCCACTAACGTCTAAAAGCTACATAAGATGCCAAACAAGATACAGATGTATGCGTTCCGAAACCCAGTACCAGAAAGTCCTTACTTTTGCCTTATCTCGCTTGATAATCAATTACATCACCATGTCTCTACGTCTTGCAAACAAAGTCAGTATTGTGACCGGCTCATCTTCTGGCCTAGGTCGAGCCATTTCATTACGCTATGCAAAAGAGGGAGCTAGCGTTGTATGCGCTGATCTCAGGCCGACAGCCCGCCTTCAGGGGCTGGAGGAGAGCGATGCTGAAACTCACGAATTAATTAAGCAGAGGGGAGGGAAGGCCATATTTGTCAAGACCGACGTTAGTTCTGCAAGCGAAATGCAAAACCTTGTTCAAGCTGCAGTGCAAGAGTACGGAAGGTTGGATATGTAAGTGCCTTGTTTCATTCTTAGATGTGATAAGCAGCTATTGACGTTTGCCACTAGACTGGTGAACAATGCCGGGGTAGGGCTAGAGGCGCTTCGGCCTCCTGCACAATGCCATACAACTGATGAGGACCTGTGGGATACTACAATGCTGGTCAATGTCAAGTCCGTATTTCTTGGGTGCAAGTATGCCATTACCCAGATGCTTGCTCAAGAGCCGCATCAGTCTGGAGATCGAGGCTGGATCATTAACATCTCCTCCATCATGGCATTGATTGGAGGACCCAGCAACCGTGCGTACTGCCTCCTCTTATAATTCTCCGTTAGTCTGACTTCAGATATTTAGCGTCGTATTGTGCCTCCAAGGGAGCAGTGAGCAGCTTGACTCGACAGGTGGCACTCGACTATGCCCCATCTCGAATTCATGTCAATGCGATATGCCCTGGCTGTAAGTTGGCTCCAGGATCAGATCAAAGACATAAATACTCATCTACCTTCTAGATATTCAGACGGCCATCTTTAAGGAAACAACTGCACGAGAGACTACCATAGAGGATTTGCAGCGTAAACATCCCTTCAACGGGCCT
Organism: Calonectria naviculata; assembly: GCA_003031705.1. Lineage (NCBI taxonomy): Eukaryota > Fungi > Ascomycota > Sordariomycetes > Hypocreales > Nectriaceae > Calonectria > Calonectria naviculata. The sequence goes on from NAGG01000511.1 coordinate 15,789, forward strand.
GGAAAGCCAGAAGATGTAGCCAATTTCGCCGTCGTATTGGCAAGCGATGATGCATGTTGGGTCACCGGAATATCCTTGCCTGTTGATGGTGGCTACACTGCTCGCTAGAAGAGGTCTCCAACCTTCCTCCATGTCGACTGCTTAGTGATAGCTAAATTAATTTGACGAACATTGCAGATTTTTTGATTGGACTTTTTTTTTTTTTTCAAATAATGAAGAAAAAACATGCAATTACCATCTCCAACATTTAGATAATCCATAGCGAGATGAATGAGGTCTTTTGTCCAACCAACTCTCCCACGCAGTCACATGCAAGCATGGAAAGGAATTATAGAGGAATAATTGAATCATGTTAAATGCTTTGCATTATCAATTCCATTGCATCGAATTCACAAGCCAGCCCAAGCGAATGCCCACCGTCATGCAATCCTGGCGTATGCAACAGGGGACATCCGTAATTACGTACTCGGAATATGTGGCCATTGTGCAAACTGTTGTAAAGCTAGGCCGAAATTCATACTAGAGCAATCTCAGTGCCGCCATAAGGACTAGGTGACATCATCGCGAGATGATATTGAATGTCTCGGACATGTTCCGGCTAAGACGACTGACGGAGTTGGCTCCTTGTATTTATAGGGTTTGCATAAGCCGCCGGACTTAGCTCCGTGCCTCCTATTCTTTGGCTCGATAACCTGGCATAGTTTGGTACGATATACGAGTGAACAGAAAATCCGGGGTCCCCACGGGGAAGATGTGGGGGATGAAGGGATGCATCATAATCTGGGGAGCATAGGTACAGGGGTTGTAAGACGCCTCTGGCATGAATACTATATAAAAGAGATGATATCTACCTCTCCATCTATGGAGCAAATTTAAATAAATCGCTAAATCGCTTCAACGTACTGAATTTGATCAATCTTGAGCTCATTTGCAATCATGAACACCGCGGACAGTTCTTCAAATCATCGGAGGCATGTAGTTCCCCTAACCCTCGTATCGGATTCAATCAGTTAATTCGTTAATATTAGTAGCCTCAAGCCGAAGGGGGAAGAAGCCTTAGTTTCTCATGACGAAGAACAATTAGCCGGGAATTCGTATCCAATCGAGAGAGACACTACTGGAGAGTGAGACCCTCCAAGATACTCTGAAACTGTTAATATGAGTTACTGATCTTGAAAAGAATTAAAAATCCTCTCGTCGGCCTGGCCAAAGATCAAATATTCCGTGACGTTCAGCACTATGCTGAAGTAAACAACCTCACCGATATCACTGAATTGCTTCAAAAAGGAGCACTTGTAGCTCAGAACCCTCACGAGTTTAATTCTATTCAAGAATTAAGTGACAAGGACAAGCTTGAACTATCCAAGGAAAAGGAGCACCGCTGGCGACAACCACGTATGCTATACTTTGTCATCGTGTTGAATTCTATAGCTGCGGCGGTCCAAGGATGGGATCAGACCGGATCGAATGGAGCGAACCTTTCTTTCCCACAGGAGTTTGGAATTGCCGACACGGGGGACGAATGCAGCGCTTCAGGTACCTGCCAACGAAACTCTTGGATCATCGGAGCCATCAACTCTGCACCCTACATGGCCATCTGCGTTTTGTAAGTTTCTATCAGTCATGTCTCCCGGTATACATATTTGGTACATTCATCTTACGTTAGTTGACACTTGCTAGATCGTGCTGGCTGTCTGATCCAATTAACAATCTCATTGGCCGTCGGGGAACGATCTTCGTAGCAACCGTGTTTAGCTTGCTGGCACCTATTGGGCAAGCGCTGTCTCAGTCATGGGTACAACTCTTGATCTGCCGCATCCTACTGGGCGTCGGGATGGGCCTCAAGGAAGTTACAGTGCCAGTCTTTTCAGCAGAGATTGCACCTGCTAATATCCGCGGAGCTCTTGTTATGTCCTGGCAAATGTGGCTAGCATTCGGTCTCATGCTCGGGTTCTCGGCCAATCTGGTTGTACTTCACGCAGGAAAAATCGCATGGCGACTGCAAATGGGATCCGCATTTATTCCAGCTGTTCCTCTATTAATAGGGATCTATCTAGTACCCGAGTCCGGGCGGTGGTTAGTCAAGAAGGGACGCCATGCTGAGGCGTATCAGTCGCTTTTGAAGCTACGAAACTCGCCACTTCAAGCCGCTCGGGATTTGTACTACATCCATGTTCAGCTCGAGGAGGAGGCAAAAATAATATCAAACTCACTAAAGGTCGAAAACGAGAATTTCTTATCCAAGGCCAAGGAACTTGCTACCATTCCCCGAGTTCGGCGGGCGGCGCAGGCTTCTGGCATCATCATGATTGCGCAACAAATGTGCGGTAGTAAGTGGTTCATTTTTTACCGATGCTGATATATGCGAATACTAATAGAATCCCGTAGTCAACATCATTACATTCTACTCATCGACAATATTTACTAGAGGAGGGTTCAGCAATACTATTGCCCTCCTGGTCTCATGGGGGTTTGGGATGACTGAAGTACTTTTCGCCATACCGGCGCTATACGGAATTGATCGCTACGGGCGGCGGACGTTGTTGCTAGCGACATTTCCGCACATGTTCTGGGCCCTGCTTGCTGCAGGACTCTCCTTCTACATTCCCGAGACCTCCACAGCACATATTGGACTCATATCTCTGTTCATTTTCCTCTTTGGTGCTTTCTACTCACTCGGCGAGGGGCCTTGTGCCTTTGTGTATTCTGCAGAAGCGTTCCCGCTCTCTCACCGAGAGATTGGCATGTCCTGGGCCGTCGCCACTTGCAACTTCTGGGCGACAATACTCTCTCTTACATTTCCCCGAATGCTAGAAGCGTTTGGGGCACAAGGGTCCTTTGGGTTCTATGCTGGTCTGAATATTGTAGCTCTGCTTGCCATTTTTCTTTTTCTTCCGGAAACCAAGGAACGTACGTTGGAGGAGTTGGACTATGTTTTTGGTGTCTCTACTAGACAACATGCCAGATATCAGTCTACTGTTGTCCTTCCATGGTGGGTGAGACGTTATATGCTGTTCCAGAAGAGTTTGAACTGTCCTGAGTTGTATCATGAGGCGACCGCACAGAATTAAAGTTAAGAATGGACACTGTCGCTGTTATCTGGTGGTCTTCTATCATCGCCATCTCAATCTGAATGGTAGATTGGCTTTTATCTGTATCTTTCAATGAGAAGTGGCTTTCATGTCTACAAACAGGATGGTTCTGCTTTCTGGGCATTTTGGCATTCAACCACCATGTTTTTAAGATTTATTGGGGCTATTCATGGTTGATCATAATAAACGAATGAGTTAAGTGTGAAAATCAAGTTTTCATTGTTATGATTGATTGCCAACACCAAGGGGCCCACAGCCTCAATGGTGAAGGTCCTACGTACATGCACGATACCGAGCTGAGGATCTATTCTATCCCCATGCACGTGTCGGTTTTAGAAAATCGATATTGCATTATCGAAAAGCTTATCCAAATTTAAATAAATACAAAATTTACCTTGTTTCTAGAAATGTTTTGCGGTAATACAGTCCGCCTCACAGTACAGAGTCAATGAGGCGGAAATAACTCCGAGGCACAGAAAGTTCTCAAACTTGTGTGTCATCCCCACACGGCGATGTTCCTTACAGCATTACAGTAGGAGGGTCGTAGAATACGCTGATCATCCTCGGGGACAAACCGTTCGGGACGTGGCCGATCTTGCCCCACTACTCCAGATGGGGTTTGTCCACGTTACGTTGATGCTCGGAGATGGCTCCGCATAGGGGTATCCGACTGGCTGGAAGCTCAGCTTCTACTCGGTGGACGATGTTAGATTCGAGGACACGCGTATTTGGTGTCAAGGTAACTGATGGAGGCTCACGGATGTACATGGTGATTGATTGCCTGCCTATGACAGCAAGGGTTAAATGTCGGCGTCTACTCGTCGTCTCTGGTCATCATTCCTCACCTCTCTCGGCAAGACATCTACACCCCTGTGGCGACCGGTGAATAAATTGATTTAAACATTACCACTCCATCGCCTTCACCATATCATTTTCGCTTATTAGGAAATAACCCTAGCACTTTTGTACCTCAAAATGGCCACAAAGTACCACCATATCATCCAGCTCCCACAGACAATTCCGGTCGATTCCTCGCCGGATGCGCGGGACATCGCACAACAATGGCTCAACAAGTTGGAGACCATTTTTTCTACGGCTGACTTCTCCAGGCTTGGAGAGATATTGAACGAAGATTCCTGGTGGCGCGACATACTTGCCCTCCAATGGGACTTTCGTACAGTTCACGGTAGGGAGTACATTACTCAATTCCTGCGCCAAAACCAGCAGCTAGGACCACTCTCCTCGTTTCGTCTGCAAAATGATGGGCCATTCCAACCAAAGCTTGAAGTCGCGAGTAAGGAGACCGGGTTCACCTGGATCTCTTCTCTGTTCCATTTTGAGTCACGCATTGGCCGTGGGTCCGGCGTCCTGCGACTCACTCAGGAAACCCCTGGGGTTTGGAAGGCATTTGCAGTTTATACCACTCTTCAAGAGCTAAAGCACTTTGGTGAACCATTGGGTTCTAAGCGCCCATATGGCACTATAGACTCAATGCCTGGCGGCCTTGCCAAAGGAACATGGGTCGAACGTAGGCAGCGTCAAATTGAGTTTATTGACGAGGATCCAAAAGTGCTGGTGATTGGAGCTGGTAAGAGACCATTGCTGCATCTACATTATTCCAAAAGAAGTTAACGGTTTCCGCTTTAGGCCAAGCTGGACTGAACATTGGTGCTCGGCTGCAATCGCTTGGTCTCTCAAATCTCATCATTGACAAGAACGATCGAGTTGGGGATAACTGGAGAAATCGTTACAGGGTCAGTATTTGCCACCCTACAAAATAATGCATACAACGCTAAACTTGGAACAGACTCTCGTTACCCATGATCCGGCAGAGTACACTCACTTAGCATACCTCCCATTTCCCAAGAATTGGCCCCAATTCACACCTAAGGATAAGCTTGGCGACTGGTTCGAGGCGTATGTATCGCTAATGGAGCTGAATGTCTGGACAAAGACGACATTGACCAGTGCCACGTATGATGAGATCAACGCTAAATGGACTGTGGCCCTGGTACGCGACGGTACACAGCGGACCATTCATCCAAACCACGTTGTTTTCTGCACCGGGCACGCCGGAGAGCCCCTGGTGCCTTCTTTCCCTGGGCAATCAGAGTTTGCGGGCCAAGTCTACCATGGAAGCCAGCATGAAGATGCGTCTCACCTTGACGTTAAAGGCAAGAAGGTCATCGTGGTCGGAACCGGCAACAGCGGCCACGACATTGCAGAGAACTTTTATGAGAATGGAGCCAAAGTGACCATGCTTCAAAGGGGTGGGACCTACGTGATAGGCCTAAATAAGGGCGTCTTCATGCTCCATGAAGACATGCACTGTGATGACGGGTGAGTCGGGTGATGAACGATACTTGGTCTGTGCTTGTCGCCGCATTGTTTCTAACCCCGATACTTAGACCGCCTACCGAGCAGAGCGACATTGTTGCTGAGAGCCTGCCATTCCCTGTGCAATTTGCTTTGGGAAAATACCTCATCAAGCGAATCGCGAATGAAGAGAAGGAAACCATCCAAGGCCTCGAACATGCTGGTTTCAAACTCGACTGGGGTGTTGACGGTGCTGGTATTGGACGGCTCTACTTTACACGTGGGGGTGGGTACTACGTTGATACAGGATGCAGTAAACTTATCATCGATGGGAAGATCAAAGTGCACCAAAGCCCAGATGGCATATCTGGGTTTACTCCCCATGCTCTCGTGTTAAAGGATGGGACCCATCTCGAAGCTGATGTTGTCGTGCTGGCTACGGGGTACGACAACATGAAGACGACCGTGCAGAAGATCATGGGCAAAAAAGTGGCCGCGCGGTGCAAGGATGTCTGGGACCTGGACGAAGAAGGAGAATTAAACGCAGTGAGTAACTCGGTTACAATTTCGCCGACTCATAGACTAACAGTTTATCACAGATGTGGCGCCCGAGTGGTCATCCTAACTTTTGGTATATGGGTGGCAATCTCGCCATTTGCCGAATCTACTCCAAGTATCTCGCACTACAGATAAAGGCAGTCGAAGAGGGATTGAGCCCGTCTCCAATTCCGAACTAGGGCGCGTTCTCTTGCTTGCCAAGTGTGGGTCTTATTGATGGTTCCTGGTAAGCGATAGTACGGTCAGTTGAAGCGTCGTAATACACGATACGTGGAATATACGAGGATAAAGTTTAATATCTGGAGAAATCCAAGCGAATATCCACCAAACCCACATGGGCCTGTTTTCTCACTTGGCCCTTGAAATATCGTAGCTGTTCTGCCTCGACATTATTAAAAGTTGACTTGGAGAAGCCATGAGTAATGGGGCACGGCCTGGTCGAGCATAATGGCGCTGTTTAAAGTTCTCGTCCGTAATTAAAAAACATGCACGCATGGAGCGCATTGTAGTCTTGAAATGCTGGGCTTGTACGTATGAACATGTCCACTCATCTCGACTCATCTCGCCTCACCGCTAAATGATGATCTACGATTCCATGCAAGGGTCAGAACAAATCTAGTTCCGTCGTGAACCGGACACTCCGCCTCTTTGGCCGATTACTAACACAATGCGAATATACAATAAATGTTGGTTCAATGATATATTTAAGGGCATCAATCACCTTGTTTATTCTACCCGATATTCATTGCTCGACTCAACAATTCATATCAAGTCTTCACCCAAGTCTCTACCCTTACCGCCGAATTAAACCTACTATCACATAATCGAAAAATGCAGTTCATCACCCTTCTCGCTATTTTCTCACCCATGGCTCTCGCTGCCACCTGGAACCTGTCGGGTACCTGTTCCAGCGACCTTACTTGCGAGGTCGATACCCAGTACACCAGTCCCGCGGCTGTTTGCGGAAACTCGAATGGCCATTTCGACGGCTCGGGCCATGGTGGAAAGACAAGCTGCACCCCTGTTGGCACTAAATGCACCTATGTTTGGACATGCTAAGCGTCCACTCCCGAAAATAACTATCAGCATGTAAGCAGAACATACTTCGGACAGTGAACACTATGTTCTTGACTAATGCATTTTAGGACTATACGAAGCTATTGTTTGAACTTGCTAAAGTGCGATGTCAGCGTGATGAATGATTACTGTATATGGTCAAGGAAATATGTCGATCAAAAGGACAGTGTGTACGGATAGAAAGATATTGGTAGCATTTGCCTTGGTATAACAGCAATCGCATAGCATTTTATCTCTGTGACTTTCATCTCATCGTAAACACTGTACCATATCACGCTTAGCTTAGAGTTTAGCTCTACCGGCTTAGAACGATCCTGGATACTAAATTCTATCGAAACTCTTAACAACCACACTGTACATACACCCCACCACTTCAAGGGCTCATTTAACAAAACGCCCAAAATTGTTCTGCCTAGGGCTGTTTGTCTTACTAAAGATACAAAGCTACATTACATACATCGCCTGCCCGCAGAAGAAAAAGTCGAGAGGAGACACCTCTGAGAGTTTGGAAACGATCCTGTATGTTGGCAAGATCAGAAGATAAAGTAATCTACGGGGTTGGGTACTTCTCAATCATATCAACAGCTTCCAATTTGAAAGCAAATGTTAGATTTTACATAATCTTGAAAATTTCACCTCCAGTCGGACCACTAGTGACAATTTCCTTGGCACTTGGATTGACGTGCAATTTCTTGAAAATATCAGAACCGTTGAGGTCAAATTCAGTGGGGCCAATTGGAATTCTCTTGATAGGAGCAGCCTCCACTCCTCCTGGAAAGGAACTTTGCAACTGCTGAGGCAAGATAGCAATGACATGCCGGGCTTGCTCTTCTTAGAGCAAAAGTCGACAATCACTCGTCGCTCCACTTTATCGAATACCTGAACATATCAGATAGTGAAACCACGATTCTCTGTCTAGTTTCCATCACAAACGCGTCACTCAGAGTTCCCCCTCGATACCGATCACATCCCAACAATATCTGACATAATTTTTCCTTGATACGTTGAAGCTTAGTTGAATTGATGAGACATTCCGTGTTATGAATGATGGACTGGGAGCCTTGGATGGCCGCAGGCCGAGATTGAGAAGAACATAAACGTACAAGATCAGCAGCTTTGCTTCTTGCTCGGTAGGGTTACAAAGTACTGTAGCTCTCATGGGGGATTTGAGGGAGTGGTAACAGCGATCTTTGGAATGTTCCTACCAATCTAGCTTTCTTACCAAGCATTGTAGTTCTTGAAATAGCATGCCAGTCATTGAATTTTAAGCAATAGTGCTGCATATCGCCCAGTAACTTCACTCTTCTTCTCGGCTTGTTTTCTGACACTATCGGTGAACTGTCTGATACTTCACAAATATGTTACTTCTTCCTCATGATGTCAGCGACACTTTTTATGGCTCTGCTTTGGGGTTCGTACAGTTTTGCCTTCTCAACGAAACGATAGGTCTGCGGCTTCACAGTTTAGAAGCATATAAACATTTACCTCTGATAAACCGTTTAGAGATTTAGAGATTAACTAAAATAAATGTTTTTGTTGTTGTGGAATGATCATCTCTTCTGCAGAATCATTGTTTCCAAACCTGGAACACGTTCAAAAACTTTGATCTCATCGCCAAAATCAATGGGTGAGTCTCTCATTTTTATTTCGATACTATAGCACTGATTTTTCTTTTGACCCAAATCCCTTTGTCTTTTTTATTGATTTCATCCCAGAAAATACTACTCAATTTTGTGACATAGATGGATGGTGTCGACTCCTGTATACTACCCTGGAGTCGCATCGTACAAGCATTGGAATACGTTTTTGTCAGAGATATATGACAAACGGAAGCAGGGATCTCCACCTAAGTCAAAGCATGGATCTTTCATAACTAGCAGCCTCTCTTCATTTAGCAGATATGGGCATGCATTCTGTAGGACATCGGAACATCGGAACTCTGGAACCACGAGTCTAACTCAGTCGGAAAGGAGGTCTCCACACTCACATCATTGAATATCATTTACTCGCGGACTACTCTATTGGCCAAAACATCCCACTAACCTTTAAATAGCTATTAGATTAAAGATCTCACCAACTTAAAGCAACCGTTCCCCCGGGACAAGATTGCGGGGTTTCCACTGGGGAGGAATACATTTCGACCAAGAGGACGAGCAAGAAAGCGGCAGCCATTGTCAACTTTCTCCCATAATAATTAGCATCAATAAAAAGAAAATAATCATAATCATAATCACAATACTGAAGTGTGTGTATTGGTATGTGTGTTCACACCCAACGTTAAGTCGGCAAATTGCAAAGCTCCCAGGAGCTCGTGGCGTTTTATATGGCTGTGGTGGCTGATACGCGGGTGATTACCGCATCTTCCGCGGCAATGCAAATTTATCGAACCACGAGGGCTAAAGCGCAGGGCTGTGGCTTCACTAAATGAGTCTGAACGGGGAAAGTTGCCCCGAGTTCGCGGAGTGTCGTTGTGGGCCATCGGGGATGATTCCCAAATATGGCATAGCGCCGTTACGAGCCAAATCCAAGCAGCGTTGCTTCACCTCCAGATTCACGTAGAGAAAACCAGCCACTGTTAGAGCTGGCTACTTACGTAAGAATAGCATTGTCGGCGAGTCCGGGGCCCAGAGCGGACCAGAGGCAATAATTAGATCAACCTTCCGCTTTTCTTTTTCGATCTCGGCACTTGACAGCAACAGCTATGCCGGCGATTCGGCCAGGTGACCAACCACCAAAGCCCAAGTGGACCAGGGCCAAGGCGCCCAGGGTCCGAACTGGCTGCGTGACATGGTAAGCGAATGTACAATGTCCCAGGGCGTGATTCGACCGACTGACCTGCATCTACAGCAAGTGAGTGTATCCAACCCAAAACAGTCATTGCTGATGCACCCTGGCTTATCGACATGTTAGAGCTCGCCATCTTAAATGCGACGAAGGAAAGCCACACTGTCAAAGATGCATCAAGGACAATTTTGAATGCGAAGGCTACGTTTTAGGGCTGCGGCGTCGAAAAAAGGGAGACATTCAACACCCAGGCGTCCAGATATCACACCAAAACACGGCGGCTGTCACCCAGCATTCTCGATTTCACCGCACTGGCGGCTCTGTCTGCGTCCCTCGGACCCTGTCTCCCGACGGGCCTGAGCTGTCCACGGAGGTTGAGCTATTGCACCATGTTCGCACCTTCGTCATTCAAGACCTTGGAATGGGCCTATTTCCAACTGATTTCTGGATCTTTCGTGCTTTGCCTCTAGGCCATGCTGTTGAGCCAGTTAAATATGCACTCTGTGCCCTTGGAGGTGTACATAAGCACTTCAAGTCTGGAGGTCAAAGCTCTCAAACCCTCGAAGAGACCTGTATTCAGCATTACAATCGAGCTATACACTATCTTACCAACTCATATTTAAGTGCGCAGTCTATCTCAGGGATGGAATCCTTGCTCACTTGCTGCATTATTTTTGTCTGTATTGAGAATCTCTTGGGTCGCTACTCTGAGTCAATTCGTCACCTTAATGGAGGATATTCACTCCTCGCCTCCATTCGGCAATTGTTTGAGCAGAACCCGGAACAACAGCAAATTAAACAAAAACCCGGATTTTTGGGTGATATCGTATTCATTCTGACCAGACTAGCACAAGATGCAACTGTCTATTCGGGAGTTGACCCTGTGCCTGGCATTTACTTCTACTCAAAGCCTACTCTCGATATTCACGACTCACATAAGCCATTTGACTCAGTACAAGCAGCAGCAAAGGCACTCTTTGAAATGGATACAGCGTGCTTTGGGAATGTGTACCTTGGACGACGGGAGCTGGAAAGGAACTCAACGTCATCCCGTGATAAAAATGGCTTGCCTTGCTGGGAATCATCTCCTGGCTATGATGCTCTCCAGCCAAACGTGATCCCTTTGGCGATCAAGAATTGGTTTCAGCGATTTGATCTGCTCAGAAGCAAAATTGATGAGCAATGTATGTCAAAGAATGACCGCTACCAGATTCTGATTCTTGAGTTGGAACGGGAATTGTGGCCATCCTTTTTCGAAATGGGGTCTCCTGACGCCAAGATGAAGATCGAGACTTGCGAAAGGATCTTTAAGCAAGTTGAAGTACTTATCCAATGGGATAATCACGAATCAGCGCCTATTTTTGCTCTTGACTCTCACATTATCCCTTCAATCAGCATGGTCTGCGCGTCTTGCGGAGATGCTGGCGTTCGGCGGAGAGGAATAGAGCTGTTGCGATTGATGAAGAGAAAGGAAGGTATTTGGGAAAGCCAGCATGCTGCAGACACACTTGAGTCGATGCTTTTGGCTGAAGAGAGGTCTTGTGGATTGGGATGCGCAGCCGTGGAATATGATTGAGGTATCAAGGCTTATGATTCCGTCTCAGAAAGCATAGAGAGCAAAATTGGATAACAGCACCCTCGTTGATCATGGGGTTCTCGTTTTCACTATCTCATGCTAGAACTACTGGGCTACAGTTCGACTCTCCTCTCCAAGCACAAGGGCTCTGTCCTATAACTTAAAGCTGGAATCTAGCCCCATTTCTGCGATTATCAGAGTCGCCTTGATCAACATGCTCTTCTTGCTCAATCGCTTCCTTATTCTCTCCATTGCATCCTGCCTGAAGCTCAAATTGACTGTGTGCGAGTTTTCTATTTTCTCTTCCAAGATTCCATCGCATGAACAGCGCAATAGAAAGGCTGACAATGGTTACTGTAAGATTAACGGACCATGCCTTGACATATCTTGGCCCTTCACTCTCGGGATAAAGATAAGGCGTCCAAGTCATGGCAGAGTTTCCGAAGGCTGTATTCATCGCTAGCGCGATAGCTCGTTTCTTCCTTGGTCGAGATGCAATATTTGCCATCCAAGCATTTGAGATTTGAAAACATGCATAACTGGCGAGAAGCGTGAGAAAAATAGCAAAATAACGAGCTGCAATATTCGTCGTGGAGAGCGTAATTATGATCCCAGCGATTGCGACGAGACATGGGCCAACGATGAAGGGAGAGCGCAACGAAAGACGATCAGAGATCCATGAGTTTGCAATGCAAGCGATGCCGGTCAAAACATACGGTGGAGCTGTTAGTAGCAAAGTCTCAATTTTCCCATAACCGAAATCCTGGACAAGTGTAGGCAGGAAGTTGGACACTGAGGCCACAGCCTGGATGCAGACCTGACCCAAGATACACATCCATACTCTGTAATCTGTGACGGTCATTTTCAGAGCAGCCTTTGCGCTGATATCTTCTTCATCGGTACCGGCGTCCTCCAGTAGCCGTGTGATGGCGAGAGCCCGTTCGTCTTGAGAAAGCCACTTGGTGTTTGCTGGCCAGTCTGGAATGACAAGACCGGTTACCACAGCAAAAACCACCGTGATGATGCCTTCGATGATAAAGAGCCATCGCCAGGACTCAATGTTGTTGTTTTTGAAGGCAGCGGCGATTCCGGCAGCAAAGAGACCACCGAAAGCCCCAGAGAGCATCGCAGCCGAGAAGAATATTCCTAAACGCAGGCCAATTTCTCGCCGAGTATACCAACCGCTAAACAAAAATGCGCAGCCGACAAAGAAGGGAGCCTGAATTAATTTGGTTAGATGCTACGAAACCCTAGCAGCGAGTCGAAATACCTCTGTGATGCCGAGAAAGAATCGGCATACTACAAGACCCTTAAAGTCCTGCACGGCTCCAGACAAACCGCTAACAACACCCCATGCGGCCATGCATCCAGAAAGATACCAACTAGGTCGAACCAGTGATAGTATCATATTGCTGGGAACTATACTCAAAATGTTACGAGGGATCAATCTATTCAGAACCTGGAATATCTTACCTTGCATGGAAATGTAGCCTGCAAATGTAACACTCAGCACAATGTTATATTCGTACCCTGATAATTCAAGATCTTTTTCTATTCCTTGTACACGAGCGTGTGGGAGGGCGTTCCTGTCAATGTAATTCATGACGTACATGAAGCACTAGCATAATGTTACACTCCGATTAGTCATAGATAAAGACATGCGCTGCGGTAGAATCGCGCCATCTAACTCACTAGTATTGGTAGCAATCTCATGTCGATTTTCCTGAGAAAGCGCTTCTCTCGGTCCTTGCGCTCTGAGGGGGTCCAAGATGCCACAATTACTCCATAGTCAAGATCAACAGAGACACCCTGAGGGGATATACCCGATCCAGCCATGACAGGTGGGTTAGAGATCGAGGTAAATCAACCGAGTATACAGAAAATTCATTGACTGTGGCGGCAATGCGAAATATTGGGAACTAGCTAAAGATATGAGAAGAAACAGAACAATTCACGGCGTGGTTTTGGTCAAGCATGGGGCGACATAAAATATTTATATCCGAGACGCTGGCAGACAATGCAGAAGATACCGAGTATTAATATGCCTCAAGCTATAATAGAAAGGAGAGGTTACAGTCATGTCAAGGCCGACCCTCAACTAGCGTCTGTGGCATCAGAAGCTCGGGAAACCGGGGAACGGCCGAAGCTGCAGCATCAATGAATCTTTACCGATTCGGGACATCCGAAGCTCAGCCAAGCAATAGGGGAGCGAATGGATTAGAGACATTGTACGCGGGGTAAGGGATTTCCCCATGGGAACCCCGGAGTGAAGATACGCTCACAACAGCCTCCCCGCAAAAGGTGAGAAAATGGGTGCGCTATCGCCGGGCAAAGGCCGGAGCTTCGGCCGGAAAACGGCGGAAGCCCCGCAAGCGACAGACCCTTTTAATGCTTGGGTCTGACGTGATATTCCTGCCAGAAATTCAAGATTGTGAGAGTTTGTACATCTCGAGATTCCTTTGGGAAAATAGCCTAGCGCACTCATCAAAATTTCAGAGTCATCTTTATCACAATGGCCAACATTACACCTTTCAAGCTGGACATCAGTCAGGATGAAGTGGATCGACTGAGAAGAAAGTTGGACGACACGAGACTTCCTAGCAGCGAGATTGTCCCAAATACAGGATCAGATTACGGTAGGACAAGAGGGTGTCTACTGGATCGATATACTGATGAGCTTTAATAGGGCCGTCATATGATTGGGCTGTCAATCTCTACAACGAGTGGAAGAATAACTTTGATTGGTACGAGGCGCAGAGGAAGATTAATCTACACCCTCAATTCCTCGCGAAAATTGAAGACGTGACTATTCATTTCCTCCACGCTCGCGCAACTCGGCCTGATGCAATCCCCATCCTTTTGGTCCACGGGTGGCCAGGATCATTTTTCGAATTTAGTCAAGTATGGGGGCCACTATCTAGCCCTCCGGATCCTGCTGACCCGGCCTTTCATGTTGTATCCGTTAACATGCCCGGGTACTGCTGGTCGTCACCTCCACCTCGCCGTGGATGGACTCTGCAGGATAATGCCCGAGTGTTCGATAAGCTTATGAAAGATCTGGGGTATGATAAATACATGGTCCAATGTGGTGACTGGGCGCACTGGGTCGGCCGAGAGTTGGGCGCTAAATACAGCGATTCATGTAAGATGGTTCACTGCAATTTTGCCCCGAGCCTTTACCCAGGGGAGGAAGGTCAAACTGAACGGGAAAAGAAGCTTGCCAGTCGTGTGTCGAGTTGGCTTGACGATCATCTGGGCTATGCTGTGTGTATGAGAACTCGAGTAAGTTTCCAGATTGCCATCGGATCGGAGAAAGCTGGTGTTAATATGTCTGACCTTGCTTAGCCTCACACAATTGGTTTCGCTATTTATGATAACCCAATGGGAATTCTCATGTGGGTGGGCGAAAAGTACGAGGAGCTAGCGAACCCTGAGAACCAGGCAAAGCCCTTCTGGACAGAGGCAATTCTCACCACCGTCTCACTTTACTACTTCTCTGGGTGCGCTATGTCATCCATGCTGCCATACAAGGAAAACCTGAGGCACCATGACTTTGCTAGGGTCGCCACGCTCCCGGAGAACTATATCAAGGTGCCATTCGGGTTCACATCCCACTTTTACGACTCACAGCCTGCATCAAAGAGATCGGTTGAAAGAACAGGAAACTTACGCTACTACAATGGTAAGCAACAAAAACCAAAATTTTAGAAAAAAGGATGGAAATGAAATTCTAACTGGAAGCCCCGTCAACAGAACGCGATGATGCCGGGCATTTCGCTGCCCTGGAAGCACCTGAAGGGATGCTTGAAGACCTGAGGGCATTTGCAAAACAGGAGTGGGAATGGTAGTGTACATCTAATATCCGAAAGGTTACGGACACTAGTGAGAACCGTGGAAGAGGCTGTGGGGATGATAATATGCAATTGTTTTTGCTTAGTATGATATGCACCATAACCTTCCTATCTCGTGAATTCCCTTTGCCGAAACAATGACCAATCTTTTGAGACTCTAAATGCTAGATAGTTTCCAAGTAATTCGTGTACGCCTTGCTCTCTTGCATAAGAGTTCCAAGCACGAATGGATGTACTCTACTATAACCCCACGCATTGAGATTTCTGCCATTCATTTAACAAATATACAGAAATGGATACAGTATTGTTTGTTTTATAGGTCCGAACATGACAGAAAGAGAGTGAAAATTGGGAATTGTTGGAGATACTCACATCGTGAAGCTCTGGAAAGTACGACCTACGCTCGGCCAACCCCCCGACTGACTCCCTCAGAGCAGTCCGAGGCATTGATTATCCATCCATCCTCAATCTTGACGCGATAAGTCACTCGGCTGTGCGGGGTTACAAGGATACGCCAAGTACTAACCCCATTTCCCCCTAACGTGACTTGATTGGTAGCACTCAGAGCTAGCACCCAGAAAAAGATCGTTGGCGATGTGAAATAGCCATATAAATGGGCTAGGAGTGTCAGAGCAAGAATATAATTGATTCAGTCGGTGATTTCCCAAAACGTGTCATGGTGTGTAATTTTCACCGACAACGTTGATTGGTGCTTCCCTTTTCTTCCGTTCAGCTTTAGGCAGCAGTGGGCCTTTCCAGCAGTCTTGGCATCACCCAAGTCCAAGTCGACAAAGAGGTGGAATTTTCTGCTATAAACATCAAATAAGGTGCGACCATAAACATTTTAGGATATTCTGGCACTGGAAAATGACACCCTCGCCCACCTTGCAGTCTCTCCCATCCGAGATAATCGTATCGATTGCTCAGCAGCTCCGCAAATATGATCTCGTCAGGTTGAGTTCCACTTGCAATAGCATCAACGCCCTCATCCAGCCGCTTCTCTGGTCCAGTATCGAAATGCACCAACTCAGATACCATGATTCCTTTGTCGAGCTCAAAGATCCACCGCCTTTCATATCAACATCACGCAGGGCGCATATTTTACCAGGCGAAACAAGCGCTTCTATGCCTAAATCGGTAGATGATAGGGCGGGGAAGCTGTTTACTACGTTGTTGTCGTATCAAACGAACAACAAAGACCGTCTACGGCAAGTTGCAACACGAGTCACCAATCTCTGTACCGTCATTGATACTCGTTGGCTGCCTGAGATGGATCATGTCAGTGGTAGCCAGCAAGTTTGGCATCTCTTCCCCTACTTCACATCACTGGAGACTTTGGAACTACACGGAATTTGGGGACATGACCAGAATTTGCACATCTTTGACGCTCCTCCTCTCCCCAGACTACGCTTCGCAAAGCTCTCTGGCTACTTCCCACCCAAATTTGTCTCGTGGATCCTGGAATCTGGAGCTACACTCCAACGACTGGAGCTAGAGTTACTCGGTCAGCCATCTCGTATCACCATTCCCGCTCCATCATGTGGCTTTTTGCCAAATGACCATCGAGCTGGCCTTGAAGGGGAGACCCAAGGATATGTTTTAGCCCTTCCAAATCTCAATCACTTATATTTGAGCAGGCCGACCGAAAATGACTATACGAGATCACAACGCTATCGTTGGTCAGAATATGCCGACGTAGAAAGTATCGCAGACTGGCGGCGCATTCTGGAGGTATCCAGTAAGACACTGGAAGTCCTAGCACTGGAACAGCGACCTGGGGCTGAACAGGGACAAAATGTTCTATGGGATTCGGATGAGTTCATGGCCGAGCATAGCGAAGAGACAACTGAGATTGGATGTAAGCCTCTGGTTGATATGGTGAGGGAATTGTTGCGCCAAAAAGAATATTTCCCCAGGCTGAAACGGGTGTATCTTTATGGAATACCAGTGTCCCGGGATGCCAACGGAACACCTTCTGCCAGTATCCCTGGGGGTCAACTCATGATGAGGCTCAAAGATTTAGATATTCGTTGTGAAGCCCGACTTGGAAAATGGTGTCAGTTTGATGGCAGCGACGGTACCATGCTTAGAACTGACTGGAGCGTCGAGGACGACGATGGTAACATGGCAGACTCAAGTGATCTAACATGGAATAGCCTTCTGGCAAGTGTATAGCATTTATTATCACTCTACACATGGAATCACCATACAAAATTTGTGATTTACAGTATATCATGGTCGCGAAAGGGATCATTGTACATGCTAGGAGATGCCTCTCATATCGCTTCTGGGCTTTTGTTTGAAGTTATTCAATAAGAAATATGTGTCAATTATGCGCATAGCTGTCCATGAATGGCACTCAAACACATTTTTGAATTGTTGATCGTATCACCAAAAGAACCCTCGCATCAGGAATGCACCTTCCACAACAGCATATACAGCTTAGACGGGGCGTCGGGTTCGGACCATCGGCTAATCCTATGAGGTTTGCCAAAACCTTTTTAGAAACTAAGGCATATTCGGCCGATAATACTCCTCATTTTCCGCCGCCACATAATTAGAGTTACATCGAAAAACACCCACGTTAGCTATGACATTGTTTTATTTTGAGTAAAGGGTTGTCAATGCCATTCTGGTTGATTGATCTAATATGGTAATGTCATACTGGCAGCGTTAAGCTGCTCCCGGGATCTGAGTCACAAATGAAGCAAGGTGAGTCCGAATTATTATTGATTAGATTACTTCGGAAGCAAAGACAGCCACATTTAATCATTCGCCTTCAAATTACGTTTAATTTCGAGTCATGCTAGCTAATCCGTCCCATTCCGAAATTCGGTGCTGCAAAGTTAAGACTGCTGCGTGAAATTTAGCCACTCTAGTGTCCTGCTGAGAAAGGCTAGCTCAAGTTCTGCCTCTACTTATGAATTTCACTACTCGAATGGTACTTTGGTTTTATCTACAATATCGGGCCGTTACCGTCACGTCGGGTTCGGCCAAATAATCTTTCAAAAAGCCAATCCTAGAAATGATTATCACCAGTAGAGTCTGTATAGCCCGCCTCATTATTCAAAAACTGCAATTAGGGTTCCGTGTTGATATCTACCATTGCAAATATTTAAAGATAAAGCGATATCGGGCCGTTAGATGAGTATAGCCGAGGAAGAAGACTACGCCAAGCCTTTTCAGTGACCAATTCAAATTTCAAATCTGCCAACAAATCCAATCATGGTAGTTACAGAGACTGTAACCTAGTGTTCTTTGGCTTCCAAAAATTGTTTCCGTATTATGACCTGTCAAGGAGTATGAAGTGCCAAAGGCTTCATTTGATTGTTTACAACTCTTTCTTGTGCCCTAAAAGCACCTCTTCACGATATAAAACTACCAGTGTAAATCTTGGTGAGGTTAATGATAGCGTGTCAAGACTTCATGCAGATCATACTCTCTGACTCGGTATACTTTGTCAGAAGATACAACAATACCCATCCTCTCAAAGGTACATTCCTTTCTGTCTTAATAAGGATTTGAATAATAGTGGCTTCCAGGTGTATCCGCGTTTTTAATGTTTGATTTCCAACGTGACTGATGTACAGACTACCTCTGGGAGAGGGCTTTCTAATGTGTTTTGTGGGGTATATAGTACTAAGAAGAAACAGTTCCACTAAATCGACTTCGATTTCGACTTACGTAAATATGCTTGACAATGAGGGTCCTTGGAAGATTTACTATGCCATTCACGTTCTACCATCTGGAGCATATCGAACCTTCCTATTGTGATTGAACTGAGTATGCCACGTCTATAAATACTTAGCCTCCCGCCCAGGATTGCAATAATTCACCAGAAACAACTCAGCGCCTACACTCCGACGCCTATCAAACTATTTACCAAAAAACCCCAAAGTTACCATGCATCTGTCTTCTTTTATCGTCTTTTGCGCAGCCATTGGCTCACACGCAGCCTCTGTCCAGCGAGACGTCTCGGAATCGCAGATCTCCAGTGAACAGCTTGGGAAATGCAGCCCGTCGTATTCGTACTGTGGTTGGTACCTCCACACTATGGGTAAGTACTACTTGAATGATATTTGTGATTACTTCTAAATATTGGAAAATAGGTTATCCCTCCATTCTTACTTCGGGTTTATACATGTGTACCGACAAACAAACCCCGCAGCTACTCATGGACTGCGGTGCAAAGGGATGCAACGGTCAAGTAGCTCATTGTGGTCCATGATGTCATCAAATTTAATTTCGAATGATGGGCTAGTATTGCAACGAAGCAAATATACAAATCTATCTACAAAATTGCCACATTATGGTGGTCTTTCCATCTTATATCTCTCCGCTGAATGGTTATTTGTACCGTGACTGTATTAAGACTACTTCAAATGATCATGGGATAAGCTGTCTCCGTTAAGAAAAGAACCAACAGTCTTGTGACGAGAGGAAGAAGACAGAATGTTCTGCTTTAACCCCGGAATTTAATTAGGCTTATTGAAATAATTAGATTAATTATTGGGTCATCGTGGAGCTACAATCCGGTCAGAGATCGAATTGCGTTTACACATGTATACCCTGGACATCTGCCAGTCTTCCCCACTCCACTCTGAACGTGTCGTGTTGTTCTGAAGGGCTGGCACGTCCAACCCTCGGGTCGACGATGTGAGTTTGGTCAACCCACCTTTTTTCGGTAGTTCTCATGCCGGTAAAAACTAGAGAAGATTAGACGCGCAAAGAACATTTATTTTTATTTCTTGCATATTCTAACGTAGCTGTGGGATTGTGTAGAGCGTGCCCAACGCGTGTTTTGGTGGAAACGCGATATCTTTGATGGGGCCGTGGCGCCAGCCCCAATGAGGAGGAAGATCTGGAATGATAGATGGGTCAATTAATGTAGTGTAAGGTGTAGCCATTGAAAACATTGCGCGTGGTAGTGTCTGTAATCTGTGCAATAGCTTACCGATTTTGGCTGTGGGTATGGGAACGCAAAATTAGCTTGCCACGACTAGCGTTGGCTGGCGATTAACTCGCAGTGCACTTGATTGGTGACGTTCTTCAAATGGTATTTTCCTACGATATATAAATATTCTAATACTACAAAAGGTTCCTTCTTCTCAGCACTGTCGTATCGGTCGTAGCCAGCGAATAAAACGATTCTGTATGTGTCGCGGTGGCATTGCCCTTGGTGGTCAATGTCGGCGTCACCTTTTCCTTTCCTTCGGCAATATCAAGACCAAGTAGCGAGCGTCGAAACATCTCCAGCGCAGCCTTGGGTTGATAATAAGGTACAGCGTGACCTGCTTCATAAATACGCAAAAAGGTAAAGTTGCCGGCCTCGCGGACCTCTCCATATTCTACCCCGTCCACATGGAATGGGGCATACCCCGCATTTCGAAACAAGGAAGAATCGGTATAATTGACAGCCAGAGAGATGGCCTCTCCTCCAAACCAGTTGCACTGAGAAAATCTTAGCAATTGTCACAGCGGCCTTGGGGGCCCAAAAAGAAGATCAGAGAGGGTTTAGAACTTACAATATAATCGGCATCTCCATAGTAGAGCACGACCCTGACACCGGAATCGATAATTTCTCCCAGATCCTCGATGAATGTGCGATACACCATGTCGCCACTCTGCTGAAACGCGTTGTAAATCATGTAGTTGGATTTGGTATAGTTAACATCGACGCCGAGTGCGTACTGGACCTCCGCTTTATTGAGATAGTCCACAAAATAGAAGGGGGGCTCGGTGTCATTCTGTGGGTGTCTGATGTCATAAATGCCTCTACCAGAGTAGTAGTAGTACATGGCCTCAACATTGTCCCGGCACATATTTTGCGCGGCTGAACAGACGGCATGACGAGCAAAGTCAGCGGGATCAACGGAGCGACAGTAGCCGATCTGAATCTCGCAGCCGTTAGGTCTTTCGTAAGCATACTTTGTTCTTTCATAGATGGTATCATTGTATGCTTTGATACCATATGTATTGTTGACAGCAAACTCGGCGTAATATGCTGCTTGGATGGACTCATCTATGATGCCGTTTCCAATCTTGCGTCAAATGTTAGCGGCGTTGGAAAACGAAGAGTGGTTATCATATCGACTTACTCCGAGTGATGCAAGGGTCAATTTCGTTTCATCGGAACTGCCCTCTTCTATTTTATTGTTCATAATCTGAAAGTGCCTGAAGAATGCAGGCCCATAATGACCTCCATATGACTCGGTCCAAAGGTTGAATACTCTAGACTTGATTTTGCCATCGAGTTTCGGCAAGGCTCCGTAAAAGGCTTGCAGTGCGTCCCACGCAACAACAGCTGCTAGATCAGTCGTGTCATATTTTGACGGATTTATGATAGGAAATCGGCCCTCTACTTCAGCCACAGAAGGGTCTTGGAAGCTTCCAGTCCCTGGTAGTAATTGTTAGTTTCTGTATTGATAATAATTCGACGATCAAAACATACATATGTTCATTGATCCAGGGCCCTTCTTGTCATATGAGAATCCAGCTCCCAGTGGTTGTGACAGAAATAGCAAATTCGACTCTTCTGTCCAAGAATGAGAATTGAGCTTGGTCTTGAGGTCTTCCGAAATACTGCAAGGCCCAAGTTCTTCATTTCAGACAAAGTATTAGCAGACTGGCATAATAATCAAAGGCCAAATACATGACGTTACCTTGGAAGAGACCAATCAAAGAGTCTGCACCAGGACCGCCATTAACTTCACCCGCATGAGTTCGTTAGCACAGCTGTTCAATATTTATCCCCAAATGCGCTGAATACTTACGCCAAAGAGTAATCGGGGCAGTTTCTGCATTCTTCCGAGCCTCGAAAAACCAAAAGAAGATGTGTTTGTCCGTATCCAGATCAATGTAGCCAGAGAAGGACTTGACACCTCTTGTTGTTTCGCAGATCTGAGGCTGCTTATACCGAACAGTTGCACCTTTTAGAGATGGAATGCTCATCAAGTCCTCGACTGTTGCTGGAAGTCGACCCAGTCCTGCATCATCTGCTCCATCTCGGCCAAAGCCCCCAGGAGACGCAAATGACGCAACGTTTCTAAGGAGACAAAAGTACGTTATGAACGATGAAATGGTTAGGAACGTCATTAGAATCGAAATCTTGTACATGGCGACCACGCTCTCAGGGTATCACAGGATATGCAGCTCCTGCTCTGTGAAGAGAAAACGAGTTGGTTTTGGAAAAGGGCAGCCAGTCACCAACAGCGTCTAAAAACCCCCAAAGCTCGCAATTGTGGGTAAGAGTGAGAAATTGCACTACGACACTTGTTAACAGCTAAGTGCGGCACACATATCCCCCGTAATCTGTTCTGGACAACTTGAGGGATACATTGCCTCGGCTTCACCTCTTCCAGGTTTCGCATCCCTCGGAGACGACGTAAGCAATCCATCGATGTGCATGATACAGACTGCGAAAGTTCCTCAAGCGACTTGCTGCTCTAGTCTACTGCAATGCGTTGTTTCTGACTATCTCCATGGCGCAGTGTTGACCCGCTTGGCGAGTTACCAAATATTGCAAGGAGAAATTGCCGAAACGCAACAACTCCGGCAGGATCTATCTCTACTCCACACATGACTATTTTCGTCGCAAATCGCCACCTCCGGGTAAGCGGCACACCCAGCAGGCCCCGCCAGAGCCTTACTCCCCGCTTAATACTACGCTGGCCCACCCGTCTAAATGGCCCGATGAGGGTTAACTATCTCTTCCCTTGTTGCTTCATTCATTTGCCACGTTTATTAATTAGGCCCTAGTCGAGAAATAGCTTGGATCTAATCGAACAAGGATATTCCGGAAAGGATCAGGTCCGGCAAAATCCTTTGAAGTCTATAACCGACAGCCGGCTAAGGCGCAATTGATAACACTACACGCTAATCACGCAAGGTGATTCCAATTGAGCAAAGGCTTAAGTCCGTTCTGTATCTCCACCGTTATCGGAGATAAGACAACTTTCAGCTCGGCTAAACCGTTTCCTTGGAGTTCCGAAATGTCAGTTCTGTTGCTTTAAGGTACAGGGTGATGTGGTGGGAAGAGAAGAGTTCACGTGGTTTTAAAATTGCCAATGTAGAAAAGGTATTGACAAACAGTAGTTACTGAGTGAGGCGAAGAAAATTGATACAGTGTAGTGTAATTTGGATTTTATTGATTCGTGATGGAACACCAACGCAACATTTAATTCTTCTAATGTTTGATAGAAAGAGGTTCGCCAACTAACTACTTCAGACGAACCCAACGCTCTGCCCGTTTGAAACCTGGAATATTTGACTATCTGCTTTACGGGGGAGGGGACTTCAAAGCATAGGCATCTGCAGGCTTCTTAAATTCTACTTGCCCCGGATGCTCATCTGTGTACCTTGAAAGAGGCTCCAATTTGCGACACTTGTGCCATGTGCTGAAATCGGGGTACGGACCCGCACGTCCTTCCACCCAATTTGCGGTAACAATGCCAATGTCGCCATGGCATGCGATGGCTTGTCTAAGCGAGTCGATGCAATGATCTGAGCGATGGTTAGTCAACATGAAATAAGGTCGCCCAACGACTTCTTACCAAGGTGCAGCCGTTGAGTTTTGAGGCTATCGTGGAAGGCCTCCGGTCTGTTTCCCTCTTTCTCATAGTATTCACGGTATGAGGATTGCCTGATGAAGTTTATGCAGTGTAACTAGGAGAGCAAACCAAGTAAGCAAAGTTCATGCTGAAAACCTGACCATTACATACCTGGTGGAAGACCTCGAGACCACCCTGATAGGTCCCATCAGGATACTGGACGCTTCCTTTTCGATCCTTTCCAAGCTTGCTGAAGTCCTCGTCTGAGACACGCACACGTCCCACTTCGGATATTAGTTTGGTAGTCCAAAAGAGATGGGAATCTGCTCACAGTTGACCATTTTCTCCCAGGCTTCATCAAGCTCCGGAGAAGGATAGCCCTTGTAGGGATTCACTGCGTCTAAGCCGCCCTGAAATTTGACCATTTCATATTCAACCGAACCAAAAGCCGGGGCTAAGCCAAACTCGTAAGCCTTGGAACAAGCAAAAGGAAATCAACAAAGGCCCAGAACTTACAGAAGGCGGATGTCATGGCTGTACACTTCTGCTCATTCAGAGTTAGGCTCTTGAAGACTTGTGTATACAAGACACCAGACACAAGGAGAAGCACAACGTTGCAGGCAAGAGAGCCCCACCAGTACCACCGAAAAGAAGTAGAGGTAGGCTTTCGTAGTCTCAACAGCTTCTCTCCGTGCATCAGAGTTTCTGCCTCATCTTGGTCTTCCAAAGACTGTCTTGACAAGTCTGAGGAGTTGTTTTTCGAGTCATCTTCAAGATCACTCGGTGTCAACTGGTAGTTCCATTTGGGATGAAAGAGGGAACGCATTTGTGCAGCCATGGTATTGACAGGGGTCAGAGGTTTGGTGACACAGATGAAGGTGTTCAAAAAGAGAGAAGGAGTATTTCAGAAGCTGCTCAAAAATACCAAGGGAAAAAACGCACCCCGACTCATATCTATAGCGCCGCTTCATTCATGCAACTCCCGTCTGGATGCACTAGCTTGATCGGGATTGCAATTGCCTCGCAAAATCCATGCAGAATTAGGCAGGGGTCTATCCTGATACTGGATCCAGTGATCCTTCTCTCCGTTGTCATCTCTATCCCGAGACAAGAAGTAACCGAGGATCATTGGGTCCGGAGGTGGAACTCGCAAAAGTGGCGAAGCCGAGATGGCACCTGAGTCTGCTTAACCGCGAACACCGGTGTAGACGGAGATCTCCGATGCTTTGTTCGGATGCCTCAAAATGGGAAAAGGGATCCGACGCAGGTGAGACTAGCCCATTTCAGTGCAGCTAGATGAGTATCGAATCCTACGGGCCGTGGTGTTTCTGCTTGGGAGTTTGGTTAGGCCCGAGGCGGCCTGCATGAGACGACTTGCGCCAATGAGAGTGCCAGCCAGGATGCAATAATGCCTCTACATGATTACGTGTGTTGATTAGTGATTACCCGGACAAGGTCTAGTGTTCCATTCTCCTTGCTTTGGCTGTTACGGCTGCTCTCTTGAGGGTTCATGGAAAACGTGCCGTCACAAGGTGCTTGGCTACGTTGATGAACTCTGGCAACTATAAGTAGTCAACCGTGAGTGCCAGTGCATTGTATCTTTCTCAGCACTCCAGCTTTCATTGCTTTCAACTCTTCCAGAAAGCCTAAATCCAGTCGCCCAAGTGTTTGTTGATCTAGCCACTCAAAATGAAGTTTGGTGTTACCGTTCTCTCTCTCCTGGCAGCAGCTGCCACTGCCGCACCTGTTCCGGAATCCGAGTTCGTCCCCAATATTTCCTCTCTTTGAAAATTGAACTCAGTGGCTGACAATAAGTAGGATCAGTGCGTCTGTCGCAGCTCGCAGCCCTCTTGGTGGTTACAAGGACTATGAGACCTACGACAAGGCCAAGCGTAGCCCTCTTGGTGGATACAAGGACTACGAGACCTATGATAAGGCCAAGCGTAGCCCTCTTGGTGGATACAAAGACTACGAGACCTACGATAAGGCCAAGCGCAACGAGAACGTTGCTAAGCGTGAGCCCCTTGGCG
The DNA here is from genome assembly GCA_003031705.1 of Calonectria naviculata. Lineage (NCBI taxonomy): Eukaryota > Fungi > Ascomycota > Sordariomycetes > Hypocreales > Nectriaceae > Calonectria > Calonectria naviculata. The sequence goes on from NAGG01000511.1 coordinate 41,622, forward strand.
GGTACAAGGACTACGAGACCTATGACAAGGCAAAGCGTAGTGAGGAGGTTGAAAAGCGCGAGCCTCTCGGGGGATACAAGGATTACGAGACTTACGACAAGGCCAAGCGTAGCCCTCTTGGTGGTTATAAGGATTACGAAACCTACGATAAGGCTAAGCGCAGCCCCCTTGGTGGATACAAGGACTACGAGACCTATGACAAGGCCAAGCGCGGCGAGAATGTTGCTAAGCGTGAGCCCCTCGGTGGCTACAAGGACTACGAGACCTACGACAAGGTTAAGGCCTGAGAGAATTTTAGGATAGAGTAGGATTACGCGTTTAAACGACCGGATTTGAATACGATCATTTGCGCTATTATTAGTGAGCTGAATAGCCTTAGCCTCAATGCAACACTCCCGATGGTATAACCCTAAGCCCAAGCATAAGATGGCATCGCCATTAGTGATGATTGGCCTCGTCGCCAATGTAAGCTTTGCCAAGATTGCCAAGGTACGGGCCGTTGTGTGGGGAAATCTCGGATCTGAGGGCGCCGTTGGATTCCTGTGCAGCCACCAGGAAGCTTGCACGGTGGATCTCGGTTACAGCGACGTGGGTCTTGGGGGCAGGTCTGGAGTCCAGGCCCTGGCCGGGTCCCTGATTGTGTCACGCGCACCTATAAGATTGGGATTGCCTCTTTGGGAGCCCCTTGCATTGGGAAACAATGGTCCGTAGCATGTGAGTCGGGTTGTAGCCCGCGGCAGAGCTAAACCGCAGCCCCAGTTGCTGATCAAAAGATCTCTCAACCCGCTGGTCTGGGTGCCGGTTTCATTCAGTGTGGATTTCACTGCCTGCACCGCTAGTGGCGGTAAGCAGCCTTGTTTACTCGGCGCCTTCCTCTTTCTACATGAGTGCCCGGATCGCACGGCAAAAGCGATGGCGTAGGTCCGGGGCTCTGCAAAGCGGCACATATCGCGTATCACTACACGCCCATTGGCCAATTTCAACTGATAACAGAAAACGAGAGAAACGACGCGATCCCTGCTCTCCTCTGGTCTTCTCTTGTTTGTTCGTTGTGAGTCACTTGGAATATTGGCATGCAACTGGCGATAAAATAATCGTGTTTGACTTGGTTGCCTGCAGAAGGTTGCATGGGCGAAAATGGCGTCCGCACTGGTATTCACAAGGTACTCGCTCGCCTTTGATAACGGAACCAACTCGTGCACCAATGGCTCCTTGGATACCGCCGACTTTGGCCCAGTCAGCCATCACTGCGGGGACGGCTTCGACTTTACGTTGCTCTTTGAGCAATCCTTTCTCTCTATTGCCCCTTCGGCAATTTTCCTGCTTGCCGCCATTTTCCGAAGCTGGCATCTTTTATCCGGTAAAAGTAGAAGGGCCCGGAGAAATGCGCTGTGGGCGCTAAAACTGGTAAGGTCCTATATTGGCGGCAACGCTCCAATCACTCACATTTGCAGGCCTCCATCATCGCACTTGGCGCACTACAATTGGCTCTTGTGATTCTTTGGAGTCAGACCTCGCTACATCGGACGAAGGTCGCACTTCCTGCAGCCATTCTCTCCTTGGCTGATGCACTGGCTCTTTGCCTACTTTCCCATGTAGAGCATACAGGGTCTGTCCGAACATCAACAGTTATCAACGCCTGGTTATTCTTCTCCACATTTTTTGACGCGGTTCAAGTCAGGACGTTGTGGCTTTTACAGACCAAGGGCGCTCTTCCAGCTACTCTTTCTGCCGTGATCGCTATCAAAGTAGTCATCTTATTGCTAGAGGTCCAAGGAAAGGATGCCTTGCTACTTTCTACTTCCAAAGAAGTCTCACCCGAGACTACAAGCGGCATGTTTAGTAGGGCCATTTTCTGGTGGCTGAATCCTCTCCTCATTAGTGGGTCACGTGTCAAGTTCAAACTAGATGACCTATTCCCAAGTTCAGAGTTTGCAGATGAAGTGTTAAGATCCCGTTTCGAGAATGCCTGGGCTAAATGTAAGAGCAGTCTCTGCGCCCTATGAAGTCTAAGAAGGAGCTAATTAAAATAGGCAATAAGACACGACGATTCGCACTTTTGCACTCAACATGTAGCACGGTTAAATGGTCGTTGGTATCAGCCATGTTTCCTAGACTATGTCTCATTGGTTTCAAGTTTTCTCAGCCATTTCTTCTGAATACGACAGTAAGCTATGTAGCTGAGAAGAAGGCGCTCTCAGAAAACGAAATGGCGATTGGCTATGGTCTCATAGCGAGCACCGGCATAATATACATGGGGCTCGCAGTAAGTGGCAGCACTTAGGTGTTACTCCTTAGGATGTTTGCTGATTCCAGTCCCAGCTCTGTACAGGTGCCTACAAACACCACACATATAGGGCGATCGCAATGATCCGCGGATCCTTAGTCATGACCATCTATCGCAAAACCTTGACTCTGGATTCGAGCAATAGCTCTGATAGTTTGGCTTCTGTGACATTGATGAGCACGGATATCGACGGTACAGCTTCAGCATTCGAGGCGGTCCATGATATTTGGGCCGGATTAATTGAAGTAGCACTTGGATTGTGGCTGCTTGAGAGACACGTTGGTGTAGCCTGCGTCGCTCCAGCATTAACAGCGCTAGGTATGGCTCTTTGAACATGAATATGCCAAAGATACAAGGGGTAACTGATAACTCACAGTTTGTTTCCTGTTAAGTTTGTATCTTGCCCGGTTCATGGGACGAGGACGACGTGAATGGAATCAAGCTGTCCAGAAAAGAATCACAATTACCTCCTCATTCCTCAGTCTGATGAAAGAGATTAAAATGCGTGGTTTAACCAAGGTAGTGTCTTCACGTATACAGCAGCTAAGGGTTGCAGAGTTGGAACTTTCCAAGAGGTTTCGAATAATGACTGCTTGGTCGAGCTTCTTGTGTGAGTAAACTGAAATGAGCCAAACCATCCCACTTTGTCGTGCTCAGATTAATTAATATCTCGAGTTCAAACAGCTCATGCCACACCAATTCTGTCACCAATTCTTACATTTGGAATTTATGCTCTCATTAAGAAAACCGGCATTGGAAATTCTTTGGATGTAGCGTCAGCATTTAGCTCACTCTCACTCATCTCATTGCTCACAGAGCCAGCGTCTAATCTCTTTCATGCAATTCCCACTTTCGCATCCGGCCTGGGATGCTTCGAAAGGATTCAGGAATTTTTGAAATCGGAGACCAGCGATTCAGATTCAACATGCACCATAGTCAAAAAGCCTGTAGGCTCGTCAGAGCAGAGCGTTACTGACGAATCTCTAGAACATTTGGAGCTAGGAATTGTCAAAAAAGACAATGATACGGATTCCCCCAAAACTCTGCTTGAAATCCAAGATGCATCTTTTGGCAAGAACAAAGACGGCAATGCCATAATTTCAGGCATCACACTTGAGATCCAAGCCCGCAGCCTGGTGGCAATAACTGGGAAAGTCGGATCCGGCAAGTCAAGCTTGCTAAAGGCTATACTTTGTGAACTACCGTGCACTCGTGGAACCGTCCACAGATCCTTTCAAACAGCAGCATACTGTGACCAGACACCATGGCTACAAAACGGGACAATCCGGGAGAACATCCAGGGAGCCTCACACTTTCCGTTTGACGAAACGCTGTATGGTGCGGTAATTGAGGCTTGCGCATTGACTCCAGACTTGATGCAACTTCCCAACGGCGATCAAACCATCATCGGCTCCAACGGCGTTGCCTTGAGCGGAGGACAAAAACAGCGAGTTGTAGGTACGAAGTCCTTTGTTATGGAGACACTTTCTAATCACAATTCAGTCACTTGCGAGAGCTTTGTATAGCCGCAAAAGTCTCATTCTCGTTGACAACGTTTTCAGCGGGCTTGACTCGACCACGGCCAACCACGTCTTTGATAAGGTGTTCGGCCCTGGAAGCTTCAAGGATATGCATGATATTGCTATGGTGCTGGTGACACATGACGGTATGACATTATCCCAGAGCACCCTACACATGTATTAATCGTGACAATATACAGTTCGACATCTACAGGCTGCAGATGCCGTTGTCGTAATGGACGAAGATGGGTCTCTTCTGGAGTGTAAGCCATTCAATGAGCTTAATGACCAAGACAGACACATCGCCAAGGATTTAAATGATCCAGAGAGACCCGATTTAGATGGGCCTTTGGAGGTCATGCCACCACAAAAGCCAGGACGTCCTCGAATGGATCACGTCGTTCGACGGAACAAGGAAGTTGATGCCAACAGGCAGTCCGGCAATATCTCAGTATACAGTTACTATTTTAGGGCTGTTGGATGGCCCAACACTCTTGGTCTTCTTATCCTCGGAGTCTTGAGCGCATTTTGCGATAAGTTCCCAAGTGAGCTGAGTCATGTTCTCATGAATGGCCAAAAAAACAGAAGACTAATTTATCGTTTGGAAAGCAATTTGGTTGGAGTGGTGGGTACAAGACTCGAAGAAGCACCCTGGTAAAAACGGACTCTACTTCGGAATTTACGCCCTGTTTGGGCTGCTGAGTCTCATCCTCGTGGTTCTTTTTGTTCGGTATGCGCTTCTGCGGCACATATAGCGACTCGGCTGATGAAGATTACCAGGCACATGTTCGTTCGAATCGTACCCAGCTCCTCTCAAAGACTCCACAGACAGTTGCTAGATGCCGTGATGAGGTAAGCAGCATAGTTGAGACGCCCAGACGCTGCTTACACATCTTAGAGCACCTCTTTCATTCCTACTTGACACGGATATCGGAGTCACACTCAACAGGTAAGCGCAATCAATCGAAAAGATCCTGCTAGCAAGCTAATCAGAGTTTGCGCACAGGTTCAGTCAGGATATGACATTGGTAGATATGGTGTTACCACCTGCAGTTTTCCTCACGTCGATTAGTGCGTCAAGCCATTGTCATTTACAATTGGCGCTCCAGAGTGGCTTACAAACATACTAGGCTTCCTTAATTGCGTCGGCGGGGCTGTCCTGATATTTATGGGTGCAAAGTATCTTGCAACCGTAATCCCAATCATGCTAGTGGCTATTTATATCTTACAGAAATTCTATCTACGGACATCGCGACAGATGAGATTCTTGGACTTGGAAGCCAAGTCACCACTATACACGCATTTTCTTGAGACCATAAAGGGGCTGGCAACTATCCGAGCATTTGGTTGGGGATCGATATTCGAGGATTCAAATATGGCGTTGCTTGCTACATCCCAGCGCCCATACTACCTCATGTTTTGCATACAGCGATGGCTCACTCTTGTGCTTGACATGTTGGTGGCCGCTTTAGCAGTTCTACTTGTAGCATTTGCCGTCACGTTAAAAGATATCAGCTCTGCAACAATCGGTGTTGCCATGATCAATCTTTTAAACTTTAGTCAGGATTTGACGGGTCTCATTGAGTCGTGGACGAAGATGGAGACATCGCTTGGCGCCATTTCCCGACTGAGAGACTTTAACAAGGAGGTACCACATGTGCCTCATGGTATAGGCTCTGCCAATGATTGGTCCTTTGAGCGGTCTCTTGAGTTTAAAAATGTTTCAGCATCATATGGGTAAGGCTATGACCATATTGTTCAACCATTCAATTCAATACTGATGAGGTATTGCAGGAATGACAAGCCACCAGTGCTCTCCAACATATCCCTCACTATTGGTCACGGCAAAACAATTGCAGTTTGTGGTCGAACAGCCAGGTACGAAAAGTCTTCCTCAGCTGCCCTTGAAATGCTTTCTAATTTAATATTAGTGGAAAGTCCTCTCTAATTCTATGTCTTCTGGGGGTCCTAGATATACAAGATGGGTCTATCCTAGTCGACAATGTGGATTTATGTACAATCCCTGCTGAAAGAGTGCAGGAGCACATCATCGTGATCGCTCAGAACATGCCTCTTCTACCAGGTTCTATGCGCTTTAATCTATGTCCTCAGGACTCCGTTGTTGATGCACAGAGTCAATTGTCCGATGAAGTAATGATTGCAGCTCTCAAAGCTGTGGGACTATGGGACAAAGTCTCTGACAAAGGTGGGCTCGACACTGATGAGAGCGACCTAGCCCTAAGCTCGGGTCAACAACAGTTGTTCGGTTTTGCATTGGCACTATGTCAAAAGCATCGATTAGCATCTCACCACGCAGCACAAAACCATGGCGGCATTATCATTTTAGATGAGGCAAACAGCAACGTGGACTTGGAGACTTCTGTAATCATGCAACAACTACTGCAGCAAAACTTTGTTAGCTGCGGCTGGACTACTCTTCTTGTCACTCATCGAAATGAAACCATGAGGTTGGCTGATGAAGTTATCCTGCTTGATGCAGGAAGAGTCGTTTACTGTGGCCGCACGGATGAGCTTGATCTAGAAGAGGAGATTGCTAACACTGAAGCTTAACCATTGATGTCATAGTCAGCTTTCAGTCTGAAATGGTTTGGAAGCCCCTCATTGCAATCATTCTAGATCCATGAAACAAGACTTTGGCTTCGTATCGCAAGAATTTGAAGGCAACAGTGTTTTCAGTTGTAACCAACATACAAAAAGCTGATAATAATAGCGCTTGTTCGTATTAAGTGGTCTATTTTGCGTATAGTTATTATAGTTTAGTTGGTTTCGTAGCAGTATCAGTTCACATGCCAGCTTCCTCTGTCGTCTGAAAAACCGACTTCTTGACAGTGATGTTCCACCCTTGGCCGACCTGTGGCAATTTATTTTCTGCAAGGTTTGACTGGCTGTTGTTCCAGTCATCCATCCCTCCTACAGAGTCCGAAACTTCCGAGCCGTTGTCGCCATTCTTGTACTTTTGATTCTCAAGGTCCACCTCGGATGGGTTCTTGTCGTGATTGATGATGGTAGTAACACCAATATGCTTGCCAGCGTTGCTTTTAAGCTCGAAATTATCGACATTATGCGTGCCCGTGCTGCGGATATAGCCCTTGGAGGGATGGTTGCTTCCTGACTGACCCCATCGTCGAGCAGATGAGCCTTGTCCTTCTGCGGATGAGCCGCCGCCAAGAAAGGTCCGGAGAAGGGGTCGAAGTGTCGCAGCGGCCGAGGTGGTGATTCCAATTCCTATTTCAACTGTTGACCAGATCGCAACGTCCGAGGTAGAGTAGAGGAAGTCGTTCATGTCCGTCATGGTATGGAGATATGGGAAACGAATGATGGTGGCACTCGACGCTCTAATCATGTCATGGTTAGCGCTGTACCCGCAGCAGAAATCAAGCGGCGAAAGCGATGAATCTTACATGACACCGGCCGCCAAGACGCAAATGACGGAAATCTTGACCCTAGTGCTCATCTGCAAATTCCAAACGAGGAAGATGGGAAGAATACTGTATGTCCAATCGGTCCAGCAGCTAATGGCGGAATATCCAATGAATGAATTGGAAACAATGGTTGCATCTATGCAGTGGCCCTCTGGAGGGTTTTGGCTGTATCGGAGCCAGAACAAGGAGGTAGGTCGACATTGCAGCACGAAAAGCAAGAAAAAGAACAAGCTATAGACTTCGGCAACTCCTGTGGTAACGTATATGACGATCTTGTGGATTTTATGAACGCAAATGCGCAACAAGAAGATGGCAATACTGGCTTTGATGAGCATGCCAGCCAAGACATAAGTGGGCTCGCAGGTCCACCACATCTACGACGTTGTCAGAACAAGCCACGTTTGGAACCTGATGACCCGCCATATAACTCACCTGCATTGCCTTGGGGATATGCTCCTCGGAAATATTGACCAGATGTTGTCCAGTACCATATTTAACGCCATTGAGCACGTAAGAACAATAGACAAGGAACATTACCTGACGCACGTTATTATTATGCCAATCAGCTGTCGAGCACAAAGGAACTCACCTGGGCAGCAGCGGCAAGCCAATCATCAGCTGCAAATGACTTGATTACCCAAGCACGGCAGTAGATGCGAAGTAATGTTGCAATCGTTGATACAACAGCCAACGCCCAGGCAATAGCCGCAATCTGGGGTCCGCGAGTCTCGAGCGCCATCTCTGGAGAGTTGGTGGGTATGAGGGGGGACCAAGGGTGAGTTCAAGCTGCAGGTGCGACGGGGGCTGGTTCTTCAAAAAAGAAAAGAGAGAAATTTATGATGCCCGCAGCGGCTGGATGGCCTCTTGTACGGGGCCCGGCTGGGGTTGTCGATCATGTTGGGTGAATGTCCATGTAATGTACTGACTCGGCGGTAACTAGTTCAAATGGTTTCTTCATTCTTTTTGCCCCTCTTCATTACGGTTAGCCCTCTTTTCAGGCCGGCAGTCGTGCAACTTTTGTCGATTGGCTGGGCATGGGAATGAAATCGGGGTCGGTCTCGATCAGCTCTGTGCGGGACGGTGAGTGACAGCGTTAGCCTGTGGCACTAGGACCGTTGCGCACGCCCACGACAGGTTGTGATTCGCTAGATCTGGCCATTGAGATGTCATATTCGGAAATATTCCAGCATGGGTCCGCCGGACTACTATCTCCGCGAAGTGTCTAGACAAGCTGGGGGTGATCCCCGTGGTTCGATTGATAGTGGGGCAGGCTAGCAAGGATTGACAAAGTGGGACGCCAGCTCGTTGATCTGAGCGTTGCAAAGCAACCATGAATTGGTTTACTTGGCTTGGGGCTCAGGTTGAAAACACGAACGTAACACCAATTTGTCTTTAATTCTTTTCAAGAAAATCGAGTGGCAGCCGTGGATGCGTTTCAAAATAAATGGGCTGCTGCCTCAGCATATTACCACCACACATATGAATGCATTTTTGCTAATAACTCTATCCGTAGGATGTGTATCACTGCCAAATAAATATGCACATGGATCAAATTCAAGCAAAGGAAACACTCATTTACGCCTTAGTGCCATTTTTTTATTTCCCTTTTTTGACTGCCGAGGAAATGTTGATTTAATACAGCAGAATGGTCCCATACTGTCTGACGGTTGATGACCATCTGCTCAATGAGATGATGGAATACCACCTAGCCAAAATGGATTAACAAACAACAAACTGCTATTCCTGACTTGGAAAAGTGTGTTCCGCCAATGTGTATAACCAGCGGGCCTTTTTTTGGACTGATTATCTTGACCCAGCCACATGGGTCAAAGCGGTCCTCGATCGGGGAGAACTACCCTATACGCCAACAACCTCTTTCGCTTGTTTTATCTTGGTAGGGATGCAACTGGTGATGGCCTAGCAGAGAAAGCTCAAATATTGAATAGGGAGTAATATATGCACACTGGCAGAAATGGTGACCGACGCAACAAATGCCGCCCACCTAGGTCTGGTCTAGTTTTGCATCAAAGTGTACCGCACCAAGGCAGAAGCTCCGAGCATAGCAGATCTCATGCCGTATGACATGGAAGTTTTGGAGGCTCTTCAAGCGTCAGATTGTTTACCCTGATCGAACCATTTCGTCCCAAATCGGAATTCTTGTCGTAGCCAAGCGCGATGGCTTGAACCGCTATTGCAAAGAGTGCCAATAGAGTCGTCCTATTCGGGCCGACTAGTACGAATCGGGACTGCTTTGTTCATGGCAATGGCAGACAGAACTAGCACATAAATCCCGACCAGCCGGTCGACACTTCTGTTACATAAGGCTTTCCACCTCGTCGCTTTGACCCCCTTATAGCCGGCTTGATCCTGTCGATCGCCCGTTGCTCCACAGCTGTCGCAACGTGGCGAGCTCGGAGACTGCGGGTGCCTAACACCGGGAACTCCATCGCCAGTCATCATCAGATTTATCTAGGTTAAATGTGCCTGGCTATTGGCGTGGACAGAGGCTCAGACAGTCGTTCTTGTGCTGTGAAGATTGCATGTCAATTTGTATCTGTTCAAAAGTTCGGCAGAGCACATCTAATTGAGCGAATAAATTTTTTTCGTTTATTTCTTTCCAGCATTCTTCATGTTCCGTTCGTTCCGCGGTGACGAAAGACATGGCGTCGGCCATGTGGGGGCCTCGCAGCCACAACGCAAAGGGATTGCTGAGTAGCCGACCCTGCCCTCCCACGCGAATCATGGAGACTCAGGGTCAGGCTGCTTGTGCGACCGATTGCTCCGCGATGTTCGATTGTCGAACAAATCTTATAAACAAGTCAAACCAGATTCTGCGTGGACAATTGGGCCAAACACGCTGTCCCCACTCCTCCGCGTGCTGGACTGGGTTGGCGGAGCTGAAGATTGGACGATGAAGTGTACGATGAAGAACGCCACAGTGCTGCGAGGCCCGCTCGTTAGCGCGTTGGAACACGTCCAGATCCAGCCTCTCGGTTTCCGCCTGGTCTGTGTTACCCCTGAGTCGATCCCCCAACTCCATAGCTTCGGGAAGAGCAAAAAAGGCTGGTGAGATTTTTGTTCTTTTTCCGACACGCCAGTAACGAAACTGGATTCTGAGCATTTGCCAGGACTGGCATGTCTATTAAAATGGAAAACTTTCCCTTAAAAAGAGCATGCTACATAATTCTGCCGCTCAAGACAGTCATACAAGCCCGTGGCATGTTTGCCACTCACTCATCCCCGAAAGCACTCTCCAAGTCGTGGTTTGCTGGATGTCCTTTTTTCCCCTTCTTTTTGAAGCGTGTTTCTAAACAACACTCCACTAGAACTCTGGAGTACCCGCCGCCTCCCCGAATGTGTCACTTTTAGTCTCCGCACCAGGTTCCACTTGGTAGCCACTCAACCACGTGCCTCATCGTTATGCCCCTCTGGCAGCGTGCCGTCCTTGTTTAGGTCATGACGAGAGCACAATAATGGGAGGCACTAGTTAGAGAAAGCACCGCGCTCACAAAAATTGGTCTCCTATAACGATAGCATGTTCTGGGCCCTCGGCTGCTAATAATGTTCTATTGGTTGGTAGCGCCTGTTGAGATCTCATCTGCACTTATCGAAGGCCTTGGCGCGATTGTGAGTACTCTCTGCAAATTCTATGGCGCAAAGTCTTTTTGAGCTGTGGTTAGGGCAAGCGCCATTTCAGCAGCGGACAAAGCAGACATACCACCAACCACATCTGCCGTTTTGATGTCGCGATCATTTGCATTATGGATAATCTTCCCAACTATCATACCAACACCATATACTGCCGCAGGACTGAAAAGCTGAAGCCAGTGCTTCCCTCGACAGTACCTACGTGGATGATGCCACAAATAGCTGTGATATAAATGAGGCTGCCCACAACGGCCACACAAGTCTCAGGGTTTCAGGCAGGATTCGTTCCTAATCTTGTACTAGGAGGAACGATTCCAGACTCCTCCATATTGGACTGGGCTAATTTGGATAGCATAGACTACGGCAGGTAATCACTAGATGATTGAGTGTTTGAAATGTCGGAAGATAGTCAAGCAATTGCTTTGGTTAATCGCTTCTATATATTGAAACTGAAAAGAGTCTAGATACAGCCATGGCTCTTTGGCAACGGAGCCGCCAGCAAGAAACCCATTCTCTTTATCAAAACAGGACTCGTATAGGATATCCATAATTAAATTGATCACACTAAGAAGAACCACAACGTAAAAGCCCAAAGACCTAGAAAAGTCCCCACTTGAGAAGCCCTATTGCTTGTACTACCATCCTCTTCAGCCTCGCGATCCAGCGTAGAATCTTGACTTTTACACCAATCAGGCTCTTGCAAGATTTTGTCATCTGGCCACGAGGCATTTGCGGGACATGGTGCCTCCTCAAGCATCCTGGACTTGACAGCTGCGTCCAGCTCCGACCCAATATCGAAGCTGCAAGGATCTCCGCGCACATCGTCGCTGATTTCCAGACAGCTAGCACTGTAACCGTTTTTTAACAGAGCATCCGGGGTGGTCTTGTTGGCAGTTATCCGGAAGACATGGAGTTCTTGAGGGCATGGGAGGTCCGTCATGTTTGGCGCAGTGCCATTAGAGCCAGTCGAGAACCAGATGCTACCGTTCCTCGCATACCTCATTGCTCCACCATCTGCTGGCTCGCACAACTGCTGCATGTTTACGAACCAGGACAATTTCCATTCGGTGATATCGGGGCTATGGGCAACATCACTGCCATTGATGAGGTAGAGCGGATCCAGTTCAGGGTCTAAGAGACCTTCGCTGTACCAAGTCTGAGTGAGGGGCGTTGACATGGTTGACACCTCTGGCATACTTTTTGCTTCCAGGCCTTGAAGGACCCACCGCACATTGAGGTGGTAAGGCCATGCAGCAGCAGCGCCCTTCATGCCGAGGACAATAGGAAACGGATAGACAGGCTTGTAAGTTTGATTGGGCTGTGGAAAAACCAGGGCCAACTCGACATCTATGGGGAAGGATGATGGCGTCTGCTGCTGCGTAGCCGGGGGTATTAGAGCCAGCAGCGCGCTAAATTTCAAAGTGAGCAGGGAGCCGTCGTGATGCTGGGCTGTTGAGGGGTTCACATACCCGAAAGGTTTGCAGAGATGCATGGCTGAGTGGCCAGTTGTCTCGTTAGCTGACAATACTCAAGAATAATGCTTGACGTGATGCGTGAACTGCTAGGGTCAGGAAACACGCCCTCCATGAGTGGAAGCAGATGCATGTGTTAAGAACTCGGGCAAATCCTTGGTGGGCGACAAGGCTGAATCGTCCCGCAATTTATTTGGCATGGTACCTGCGTTGCTGGTCGCACCCCTGAAGCTTTGTTGGTGGCAATCTGTGATTGATTGGATTGCTAATTGCGAGATTATCTTGGCATTAGCTAATTCATGCAACAGTCGCCATTTTCGCGGTCTGCCAGCCCTAATTAGGCAACTCGTCCAGAATGCCCAGAGCCTAGCTGCACAGCAAAGGTGGAATTACTGTGCTTGGCTGTAGGGTTCGGCTTGGGAGTGGTGAAGGTGTGGGGAATCAGCCCAGCGGTTGCATGGGCAGCATTGGACAACTATTTATTAACCACAGGCCCGGACGATCAAGCTAAGGAAGGGTTGGTCAGTCGAACTGCGAATAAAGAGGTTTTTTGACAGTTGATTGCTTTCCGCACAAGTACATGTATCTAATCACAGTACTGCCAAAGGTGTGGGTCATTATTGTCTTAGTAGTAACACGATTCAAGACCATTCTTTTCTACTACTATTTTCAACTTCATCAAATCCTAACTTCATCAACGTCCTTGCTGCACTAAGAGCCACCGAATTTTGAGACGATGGTTAATCTTTTTAAAGGTGCTCAAAAATAACCTTCTTGTCTGTTGATAGAGTTAGCATTGATGACTCCCACAGGGCCTGGTTATACTTACTTGTAGGAAAAGGGCTCCATTGACCCCCATCTCCAGACAAGTAGACTTTGAAGGCACCATTCACCGTCTTGCTCTTCATTTCCCCAGAGGGACCCGGTGCCCGACGGAAGTTATTCAGTCGTGCACACACGCGGAGCATGCTGGCTGCCGCGACGGTGACAATGGGGCGTCCGAGACAGGCGTGGGGACCCCAACCATGATGAATGTAAAGCTCATCTGGCCGATCTAGCTTGATTTGCTCCGGATCAGGGAACTTGGAAGGATCACGGCCAGCAGTGATAAAGTCAGTGAATACAGTGTCTCCGGCGCTAACTGATACCACGGCCGAGCCATCTTGGACCTGTACTTTCTCGCCATCAGTGATGCGAATCAAACCAAAAGCGGGCGTGGACAATCGGAATCTATTTCTTTTTAGCCTGAATGTGTCTTATAGTGCTTGTCTGGGGTCAATGCCATACCCTTCTAAGGCATATTTCTTCAGCTTTTCAAAGGCCTCTGGCTCATCGGAGAGTGCAAGTTCCCGTATATCAGCCCAATGTGAGTAGTAGTCGTCGGACAGATACAAATCAATCATTTGAGCCCACTAAAATTTGGAATTAGACAAGAGGAACGGTTCAAGATCATTCAAGCGGACATACGCCTTGAGCCTGAGTGGCAGATGCGGCAGCTGCAGTCGGGATAATTGTCCACACAGTCTCATCAACACCTTTCCCGGCATGGAGGAGACGCTCAACGAGCCGTTCCCCGTAGCTGCTTAGGGAATTGGCGGAATTTATTTGAAACATCTGTCGCAAGGATGGGAAGTGTCTAGATTTGATGTTAGTGACGACCTGCTGCATCACCTCTCCCATTTTCTTCGTTTCCTTAGCAGCGACAATACGATTCTTGAAAGATGTTGCCGTGTCCAAGTCGAGGAAGACATAACCGAATAGGTCGCGGAGTGCCTCGGCCAGTGTCTCCTCTGTATAGCTATCTGGGCCTCCTCCGTTACTCTGCAGCGGAATACCAAAGAACTGCGACACAAATGTTGCATGCGCAATGTTCCCGATGCTTGGCACGTTAGCGTATTATGCTAATTTTTTATCATCCTCACTTACTCTTTAACCACGTCGATTTGGTATGAGCCACCGATTTTACGGCTGTTTTGGCGAATCATGTTTGCCGTCACTTGTTCATAAAATTGCTTTACCTGTTCCAAGCCATTTTCAGGACTGTACAGACACTTCTGGACCTCGGTTCTCTGCTGCGCATTGGCAGAACTATCGCCACTAAGCATGTAGTCATGCTCAGTGAGCTGAAATGTGTGCGGACCCCCTGTGGATATGTTAGTAGCTACATTATTGTGCCAAATCCAGGGGGAAGTCACATGGCACGCGGAATTGCGCTTGGTTCCCTAATGCATTTACAACACCCTGCCAGGTAGTTATCGGTTTCGGAGGGCCAACAAACATTGGCGGGCTGAAGTCCAGATTCTGCAAAGTTCCGAGCTTGCCAAAGATTTCCTTGTTTCCTTCCGGGGTAGTAAATGGATACAGAGCGAAGACGCTGTTTGCTCTGTGCCAGCCAGGGAACGCTCGCATCAGGAGTTTGTACATCACTCCGCCCCCAGCAACATCGTAGTCGGAACTAGCCTGGTTAAATCTGTCTTCACGTTAGCACAAAGTAGCAACAAATTTATCAAGATCACTTGCCCAAAGGTCGTCAGGTTGGAGGGGTTATAGTCAACAGAGTAAAACCTATCTCCACGAACAAGGGCTACAGCATCAGAAAGGATGGCAAAGGATTGTGTAAACCCTGGACACAGCCCAGAGCCCGGAACCATTGGTCTTTTGGCGTCTTCGGCCAATAGCCCTGGATACATCTCAATGTTGTCAGGATGCCCATAGAGGGCTTCAACTATGTCAAGTTAGCATATAACTCATCTCGTCTAAATTCATTCATCTTACGAGCTTCAGCAATTGAAGGATCCGAGGTCACGTCGGCTGAGAATTGTTAGTTTTGACAGAGTAAAGTAAAGGCGTCCACATACAGAACGAAGAGTAAGGCTCGAGCTTGAAGAATTTTCTCAATTCGTTCAGCGACGCCAGCCCCCACTGACGCCCCTGTTCAATTCCGTACATTTCAACCGCCTTCAAGACGCCCGGTACGTTTCGAGCTCCGAAAGCCCCTAAAAATGTCATTAGTATCTGCGGGCTTGACCTGTTGTGGTTAGTGAGTACGTACCTGCCACGCTCTCAGTCGCGACCTGGAGAATCTCAACCAGTTTATCATCTGGGAAACTCCCATCACTATTTCTCTGCAGACCCCCAAAGGTCCATTTCTCGGGATCTTGAGGTATATCCTTGGTCCATGTGCGAACACCTTGGAGGAATTCGTCGACGGACAAGTCATCTAGTGATAGCTCATTGAGTAAAAGCCCGTGGTTTTTGGCAAATGTATGACTCACCAAATTTGACTTCTGGACCAAAGATTTGGTGCAGCAAATCATTTGTCCACTTCTCATCCTCTGCACTTATAGCGCTGTGCCACCTATAGATCATATTAAACTCAACGCTGACTTGGTTACCAATCCCTCGGGGGATGCCCTCCATGTCAAAGACATTGTCAAAGTCTTCCCGTGGGTCCAGCCTCCAGTCTGAGTTGGCAGGATTACGATTGAGATTCAAAATCGTCCGAAGGTAATCACCCAAAATGACATTGACGTACAGACCACAGGTAATGCTAGAGAGGAGCGGTTAGCAACATAATGCTGGACTGCCTTTCAAGGCCTTTGTATAAGTGACTTACAGTCTTCCAGTCTGAAATAGATCGTTGTCGCGTTTCAACTGAGCCTCGCTGTATCTAGGGTCATTCTCAGTGATGCCAGCTGGTATGCTAAAGCGCCCCTGCTCATTCACAGCGGCCAGCTCCTGAACGACATAGTTGTGGAAACGATTGAATGCGATTATGAGGGCACAAACACCGGGAGGCTGATTGAGGAATCTGCTTTCGGAAAATGTATCCTTCTTCAAAAGGCCGTCCTTGAATGTACGGACTTTCTTTTGCTCGTCCTCGTTGTTTCCGTACAGCGGACCCAAGTCAAGATAAGATGAATTCTTCAACCTAGTACTGTCCCTCTCGTCGGTATGGAAAAGGTCTATATCGAGCAATTAGAATTTTCCAAACTTGAAGTTTATTTCGGGGGCGGGGGGTTATTACCATGGATAATGATAGTGGCGAAATGGAACAAAGAGCTGGAGACCTTTGTTGGGTGCTCTTTCATTGGCTCCTTGCGCGCCATAAGACCTGACCATGTCAGTCCCGTTCCCGCTAAAAGATTCTTTTGACCTACTGTCAAAAATGACTGATGGGTCTGGAAGATTGAGAAGCTTTGGGCGCTCTGGGGCGACGCTTCGAGCGTAGTGGCTACCAGCGGCACCGAGTTTGGGATAGGTGATGTTCTGTCATGTCGCGATTTAGGTCATGGGTTCAGTCACCATGAAACGGAAAACTCACGTTGTTAGATCCATCAGCAGTGCGGTACCTGAATTCATCCCCAAGGTACGAAATGGGTGGATGCTGCAGGTTACGCCAGAGCGTGCCTATGAATGCTGCGTTCAGATCACCACGAAGCTTGGACCCATTTGGAAGGGAGGCCGCCACTTGGACGACATTTTCAACCTATTTGAGCAAATTGATTCATTAGATTTCTAGAGTCTTGGTCGTTGATGTCTCGTGATTTCACTTACGAGGTATTTGCGGTCGTTAATCAGGCCGCCCGCAGAAATGACATTTTTGATACTATCAAGTAGTTTCAAGTCCGGCACAACACGGGTCGACTGGCTGAGAAGATCACCTCGAGCTTCTCCTAAGATGTTAAGCAGGTTAGAGTACACACTCCCATCCTGTTGAAGCCTATCTCGAATAGCGGAGTCCATTTCAGTGTCCTATCACTTCAGAAAAGGGATAAAATACTCTCATTCACCTTATGGTGGCAAAAAGACAAAAGTGGCGTTTCAGCTCAAATGTAGAAAAACTTAAGAATCGGAATATCCGAGAGCTTTAATTGTTCGAAAATGGCATTTGGCCGATATTTTATGTCTCTACAATAGTACCTGACTGAATCTAGGCTCTCACCGATCATCATTGGGCAATACAATTTGACATCACATGTAAACTTTGCAAGATCTACGACAGCAAAGTGCCTTCTTCGATAAAGGTTACGTGAGATGCACTTGTTTTCAATTGGCGAGGGGCAAAACCGGAAGACCTATCACCTGATAATAGTTTCATTCGGTGATTCAACATGCATGAATCGCCGACGACTTGGTTACACCAAAGCCTACGGGACGGCATAATGAAGCCGACGACTACTATACACGTTGTATTTCTCAGTGCACATTAGATATGCCTCGATGATAATTGGTTGCCAAAGGCACAGCCCATTTTCATGTCCCGGCCTTGAATGAAACATCAGCGGGGACCTGGGAGCCTAGAGCTGATATTATATGTGGTGGCATTGTCGTTTTCAATGTCCCAAGGCGACACAGCCAACACTTGGTGACCTGTCCAATCGGATTGCTCCCCCAAGTGGGTTGATGTGACAGGGGATGTCGAGGTTGCCTTCAATGTAACCACACCAATAAGGGCTCTGTCCAATCATGGCCGACATAATCTCAGCTGCGGCTGGGACGAGCCTTTCACATGTGCATGGCATGTGATGGGAGGATGTTGAAGAATGACGAAATCACCAGGGACCTGTTGTGTCCAAAACTAAAATACTCGCAGAATAATACAGGGGATGGCTGATACCAGAAATCCTTGCTTTACCAGATTTACCCAATCTTTTTATGTGGTAGACGTTGACATTTATTAAAATCCATGACAATTGGGAATGGTCTGGTTTTTTTGATATTGAACAGAGAGAAGAAATATTCATTTCATCCATGATGTGCTATGCTATGTGCTCGCTGAAGATAACACCCCAGCGCCAGCTAGGTCCCCGACAACTGCCGGTAGTGGCTTTCCACAGGACATATGGGCTTACGGTAGCACATGATGGCACTTTGGGTCGGGGATCGATAAAGGAGGTGGCAAGGGAGGTCACTTTGTCATGGCACATGTGATGAAGTATCATGTTTAGGCTAGAATTCCTGCCTATTATAATAACGTGCTAAGCACGATGAAGAATAAATCTTCCGCAGGAATCCTTGCTTCATGTTGAAGCACTATTTGTGGTAAACACTCTCTCAGCTTTTCTCTGCATTGAATCTTCGTTCAAGCTATCCTCACCATGGAACCCGATGCACCCAAGTTAGCAGCATACAAGCGCATAATAGTTTGTTCCGATGGCACATGGCTTGCATCTAACCTGGGTGACTCGTCTAAACCGTCCAATGTCGCTACACTTGCTCGAGCTATTTCTCATACTGGAGTTGATAAGGATGGCTTGATGGTTGAGCAAATAGTATACTATCAATCAGGCCTTGGTTCGGGGGACCTTCCTTTCCAGAAAGCAATATATGGTGAGTCTCGCTCCGAGATAAATCATCCCCCAAAAAAGTTGACTGACGTTTCCCTTGGCAGGTGGTTTGGGATGGGGTCTCGATAATGATGTTTGTCAGGCTTATGAGTTCATTGCTGATAACTACCAGCCCGGAGATGAGCTGTTCTTCTTTGGCTTTTCACGCGGTGCCTTTACGGCTCGTTCTGTTGCTGGGCTTGTTTGCGACGTGGGAGTCATCACCTCAGTTCACATGTCGCGGTTTCCAGAGATGTGGCAAGCATATCGCCAAAATACAAACGGAGAGTCTTTTAGGCACTCAACCTGGTACAGGGATAACTACAAGGAGTTGGGATTGACAGACGTCACGGTTAAGGTAGTTGGTGTCTGGGACACGGTTGGAGCTCTGGTAAGTATGCAAGTAGACAACGACCATCTTCTACAGCTGACGCCTGGACGAGGGAATTCCCGAGTGGGGCTTCGTAAAATTGCTTACAAGGCTTGGCGTTCCTATCAATAAACAATACGCCTTTCACAACACCAGACTATCAGAAAGTGAGTATCTAGAGTTGACTCGAACATCTCCAAGAGCTAACAAGACAAAATCAGACGTAGACTATGCCTTCCAAGCACTCGCCATTGACGAAAGACGATTGACATTCCCCCCTACTCTTTGGCATAGGACGACCAACAGCCCTGCAAAGGAGTTGCAGCAATGCTGGTTCCCAGGCGTGCACGGAAATATTGGTGGACAAGCAGAATCTCCACCCAATGCAGGAGATTACGGAGAAATTGGAAACAACACGTTTGCGTGGATGGTGAGCTTTGATTACTTCAATCATTTACTGGACATACAATTACTAACCTGCCTATCTCAGGTGGACAACGTCTCTGGTATGCTCACATTCCAGGAGGTTGCCATCAACACCGTCATTGAAGAGCATCGGCTGGCGATGGACAGGCTCGTCGATGGTTGGGGGTGTGGACCCATCGTGAGCGACTTTGCTGGGATACAAGGTGCATTTTTCCGACTTCTTGGGAAGCAAGACCGCACACCTGGAAACTATCCAAGGGATCCGGGTGATGGTACTGATGGTGCCACGAATGAGTATTACCATCCTATTGTTCGAATTCGCGAAGAAAGAATCAGGTCTTGGAACCCGGTCCCAATGCGAGGATGGAAGTGTCAGCCACCCAGCGAGAAAGGAGGTTGGATATGGGTTAAAGCGGGCGTCCAGCCACTACCAGAGTATGTGATGCGTCCGGAGAAAGTTATGAGTTTTTCTTATGATGATGCTGGAGTGACCAAGTTTAGGACTGGGGGCAGCTTATCTCGGACCCTCTGTCCCTTGGACATTTTGAGACAGATTGATAGGGAGAATGGTGTCAACGTCAACGGGGAGAAAATATAGTGCACTTAAAGAGCTTGGGCTATGTCCCAGGCGAGTAGGGCAGAAAGAGACTGAGAATGTGGTCAACTATATCAAACGAGACGAACAAGGGAAAGGCAAGATTAATAATCAAGAAATGCTCCCTTCAGGCATATCTATAATATTTGTTATTGAATGATTATAGTCACATTTCAGATTACTTGTCTTCCTTGTACAAAACGCTCTTGTTGTTATTTTAGGGTCAAGCCAGAAGCAATTAGCTTTAGGCTTATGAAAAAGAAATTCACTTTTAAGACCGGCAATTATCTGCATTCGGCATCGCCTGCTAATTTGAAATCGAGGTCATTATTTCAGCCAAATGTTTGCTAGATGACAACATCTTTATTCCTTCCTGCCGCGCTGCTTTTGTTTATTTTTGAAGCGATTCCTTCAACACCAAATAATTACATGGCGTACTGACCACAAGGGAAATGACCATCATTCACATATCGCGTAACCCGAATTGTATGTCTTTCGAGCTAGCAATGGTTCGATGAGAATGACTCTGAGTGAGATGAAAGCATCTTACTATTCGTGGCAAAGGCTTGAACCTACTGAGTATATTTGACTCCCTTGCTTTTATTGTGTTCGATGAGCTTAAACTTGCGGGCCCTGTTAAAATCACGAGTGTATCCATCCCCTTGCTCAATAATATTTTATTCTATGGTATGGCCGACGCCAGAATGGATTGTGGGAATAGGGATTGTCAAATGGAATACAGTTTGACTGCTTAATATCATGAGGTTTCACCGCGTTTCGAAGACCAGGCGAACCTACCCTATAGCTCGACGATACATCACCCCACAACCCAACCCCCTCATTTCTCGACGTACCTCACTTAGATTGTGAAGGTGGGTTAGCTATCTCACTGTGATTGGTGTGGTCGATCCACCTATCCTGGTCACTAGACTTGATCATTCCACTCAGATACCCACTTAATCAGCATGAACGCAGAGCTCTGACTGGCGAGTGGCTAGGAGTCGACAAGGCCAGGGCGCAACTTGGGCTGAAGATATCTCCACTAGCTATTCACCGAACGATTTGCCCAGGGCGTTAATTAGTGCGCAGGTTTGTTTTCTGACTAGATGAACCCCGTCGTTCAAAAGGCTCCCTTACGCAACTGAGGATGCCTAATAGAGCCACCGAGCTGGATGCAGCTAACTAAGTGCGTAGATTCAATTACTCAGATGAAAATTAGCCCGAACAAGGCGCCCGAAAGTATCATGGGAAGCAAGACCCAATAATACCCACTATTTCATTAATTCGTGGGTGCAAGTTGCCAATCTTGGGGACAGGTCCGACCTTTCTTGAGTAGGTAGAGTATACCCATAGAGCGTGCGAAGATTCCATGTCATAGTTCTAGTCATTTGATTATCGATAATCAGGACAAATCACGAAAAGAAATACATTCCAGGTAGCTTTTAGGGGTGAGAACATGAAGATGAATCCTTGTCTATCTGCAAAATCTGGCTGTAAGCTTCGTCAAAGTCCACGTGACCTTCTCAACGGATTTTACATCTACGTATTCCTCCTCTGCATGCAACCCATGCCCGATAGGACCCCAAATAAGCGATGGAATGCCTGCATCTGCCAAGAGCGCGCTGTCCGTCCAGTATGGAGCACCAGTCACTTTCGGTACTTGTTCAAGCGTCGTTCCCACGATGTCCTTGACAAGTCGCAAAAAGGGATGTTCAGTAGAGAGCTCAAACGGTGATCGATGAAAAGTGGTTTGGATGTCATATCTGAAGTCAGAAACCTCGCAGGAAACCTTTTCGAGCAGGTTTTTAACTTGCTGCTCAACGATTTCAGCAGTTTCACCAGCAACAGTTCGGCGCTCTAAGGTGATGGTGCAGCGGGCCGGATAAGAAGCCGTTTCCTCGCCACCTTTGATGATGGACGCATGAATATTGCCTGGTCCAAGTCTTGGATGACCAATTGAAGTATTGAGCTGTTTAGCGAACCTGTCGAGCTCAACCAAGAAGTAACCGGCCTTACAGATGGCATCTATACCCAAATCTGGACGAGAGCCATGTGAAGCTCTGCCATAGATGTTTATCTCCAACAAAGTAAACCCTTTGTGTTCATTCAAGATGTCGAGGTTTGTAGGCTCACCCACAATAGCTGCATCGGCTCGCCAACCCGCTCGGAGTATGTCTTCTGTTCCAATGCTTTCACCTTCCTCATCCGCAACAGCCGCAAGAATGACATCCCCACGGAGCCGCAATTTCTTGGCATTGGCTAAAGCAACCATAGCTGCACTCAATCCACCTTTCATATCTGCGGATCCACGACCATACAGCCTTTCTTCGGAGATTTTACCGCTGAGCGGGCCATCCTTGTAGCTTTCGAGTGTCACTGTGTCCATGTGTCCGTTAAACATTAGGCTTTGCCCACCCCCAGATCCGCGAACAATCCCCACTACAGAAGGGCGTCCCGGAATAGTCTCAATCCAATGGGTCTCTATGTCACGGTGCTCAAGCCAAGACACAATATACCGAGCAATCTGGGTCTCACCAGGTCCGGGCACTAGACTGATGGACGGGCTAGCGGAATTAATCCGGACCAAGGTTTGAGCCAACATGATCGGGTCGTCACCCGAAACCTGTGCAGGGATGTCGTACTTTTGCATGCCTTCCGTGCAGAGAAGAAGAACTCGAGAGCGTTGATTGAGGCCCAGAGCGTTCTTGTCGGTTGCGTTCAGGCGACGCAGCGCAGCTAGGGATGATGCACCTGCTGGGCCTGCAGCTATCCCCTCTCTCTGTAGTTCGAGCGCGGCCATGTGAGCTTCATAATCAGAGACCGTTGTGCTCGCTGATAAGCCTGCTTGGAGCAGTCTCCAGGCACTTGGCGATAGTTCATCTCGTCTCGAATCCTTCATGATAGTAGGCGCCATTGTTGTCAATTTAACGGGATACCCTTCTTGAAAGCTTTTCCATAGACAGGCTGCAGTGTCAGGTTCTACGGCAACAACGGTACCTTTTTTACCCGAGTTGTGAAAGTGCGAGATGACAGCTCCTGCAAGAGTACCTGTATTCACGGGGACGACAACTAGGTCAGGCTCTCCATGGCTAGCCAGTTGGTTGTCTAGCTCGCGAAGCATGGTGGAGTAACCATCTGAGACCCACTAGCCAGATAAACATGTCAATGAACGGCCTGGAGCGCATTTCTGTTGCGAGCTGTCCATACCTTCGGAATATCCTGGGTAGGATCAGAGGAAATTGAATCGTCAATCAGAATTTGATTGCCATCTAGTGCAGCTGCATTTTGAGCTGCAGCTCGGGCTTCAAAATCAATACAGTCATACTTGATTACCTCGGCACCTTCATACTGAAGAGCCTCGACGGTTCTTGGGCTTGTCGTCGAAGGAATATGGACTCGGACAGGGATGGCCAAGATCCGTCCGGCCCGGGCTACTGCCAACCCATGCATTCCTTGAGAAACAGCGAGTAGTGTCAGAGGACATGACGTTGCCACTGTGTGCTTGAGCTTGTTGATATCACAATCTAGAGGCAGATTGAAATGAGCTATAATTGCACGAAAGCAAGCCCAAGAAGAGCCCAAAATATTGATGGATGGGAATCCAGCACGATCTGTCTCATCTTTGACAAGTACTGACCCGACTCCAAGCTCTTGGGCGATTGTGTTGAGGGACACCAGATCAGTCGCTTTGTGATTGAAAAGTTGATGAAATTTCTCAATAAGCTGATCCGACTCGACAGGGATAGTTGAGGTCGGAGGATATCGGGCGTCAAAGTTTAGATAAACAGGACGGCGCGAGTAAGACATGACTGCAGATTTTTATTTTTTCAGTGTTCGAAAGGGGATCTTTTCAGTTCGATATCGTCTCTGTGGCTGTCTGTGTCTTTACTCCTATCGTGAGTCAACGAGATATGACAAAAGAAAAAAGGTTGAAAGATACTTAGAATGAGTTCTAATTTATATTGACACTTGAAGAATCTGTGGAGCGTGTGAACTAACTATTAGATCAAAGAATAGATCTGCTCTGCTCTCTCCGGTTGCCCCATACTTATTTCACGCCTTTTCTGACCCAACTGCGGGGATAGAAAAGAATCCCCACATCGTATCCTACCTTTTCATTTGGTCGAACTTAATTAAGCCTTCGAAGTCGTACGAAGGCAACTAGGTGGTGTGGTGGAGCAACCCACTCAGAAATTGGGCGTGTTGCATTGCTGAACTGTTTAAATAGATCTACCCCTCTCTTTTCTTCTTGTCGGGCCTAAGCTCTCTGTATGACATCATACCACATTAATCCTAGTTATTTTTCCATCACAGGGACAAGTCCAAGAGCTGGATCTATGTAGTGGGAACACTATTCAAAGTTAAGGCCGTAAGCAGACATGTAGGGAATTATTTTGGCGGTGCAGAAACTGATAAGTCAAAGAGGTGGAAATGTCTAATCTACAGCTCATCTTTTCCATCGATATTCTCTTTGCCCATGTTTCCAAGGCCACGCTTTACCATAGAACTCAGTAATTCGTAGACCACCTGCGCAGCAGCAAATGCCGTTTCTTCCCCAGCACCTTGATAAACTGGAGAAACTTCCACAACATCGGCGCCAACCAGGTTTAATCCCTCAATGCCTCTTAAAATCGTCATAAACTCTCTAGTTGACCAACCACCAGGCTCGGGCGTGCCAGTCCCAGGCGCAAAGGCAGGGTCAAGCACATCAATATCCACGGATAGATACACAGGGTTGTCCGTACCAAGCGCATTCATAATGCCGTCGATTATGCCCTTGGCACCAACACTGTCGATATCACGTGCAGAGAAACGTATCCAATTCTGGGCCGTGTCGTCTTCGTTGTCACCCCACCCAGTCCCAGATAACCGTGTGCGAAGACCAGCATGAACGGAGGGTTTGGAGGACAAGTTAGAAAGTAGACCTTCTTGGTTTGCTAACCAAAACATGGAGCCGTGATTAAAAGGAGTTGCTCCCCAATACGAAGGGTATCCTGCAGGATCCCAAGTATCAAGATGGGCTGGAAACTATCAGTATATCTTCCAATTTTTACAATATTCTTTTAAATAGTTTGATATACTTGCCATCAAAATGAAGAACCTGAATGGGTTTTCCATAAATTTCATTTAGGGCCCTTAGTGCAGGAAGGGTTAAAGAATGGTCACCTCCCAAAGTCATCAATCTTGGTCTTGGACTTAAAGCCGACAAGGTCTGTCGTTTTCCTAATTGCTTAAGTGCCTGTGTCATCTGTTCCTGCGCGATATTATTATCAATGGGGGTGATAGGGATATCACCACAATCCACGATCTTGGCCCAGTTCTGGTAGGGATTGATGTTTGCCCATGGATTAAATCCCCTAAAAGAAGTCTGGCGACCGGAAGCGTGACGAATAGCGCGGGGACCAAATCGTGCGCCGGGACGATACGTCACAGCAGTGTCAAAGGGAGCACCGATAATGGCGATATCAAAGGGCTCCGAGGGTTCAGTCAAGCACTTGACATGTTTAAGATGGGCATAGGTAGGGATGCCCCCGAAAGCCCACTGCGATTATTAGTGTACATTCTTTCGTGGAGGGGTGAATACTGAAAATGTAACGAGAAAGTAAAATGGTCAAGGGCCAACTAACTTCGTAGCCCCATTTGGCTTCGAGCTCAGATAATTCCTCTTTGGTCCATTCTTTATGACCGTGGTTATTCTGGCCACAAGCTGTACTGGACCCAGCTAGAGACAGAAAATATAGAAAGATCAAAGTCTTCATAATGTGAGATACGCAATATGCCAGCAATCAATTTTGATCGTCAACGGTAATTCAGAAAGTATGGTGGATTGGGCGATGTATCAAAGTGAATTGGTCGATGTATTTATGCGTAGTAGAGCAATTATTCTCACTGATGTTTTGTGGACCTGTAACCCTCTAGCACAGCGATGTCTATCTGGATTTATCCGATGGATACCTCTTAGGATACCCACTACTCTCCTCGTGAACAGGGTTATCCAGAAGTAACGCGCTAGAACGAAATGAGGCAATGAAGTGAGACATTTGAAAGACGGCAATTGTTAATCGAGAGCCTTTTGACAGAAAGGTATTGCCATCATGCCCGTCAATGTAAGTCTAGCTAAACAGGGTGTAGTGGTTCGATCTGTGGGTATGGCTCCATGACTGATGTCGCATAAACAGGGGTGCAACGGGATTGGGTTCAACCTCAATACCAACAAAGATGGACACACCCATACTCCCCTTACAGTAGTATTTCAGCCTAACCTTCCCGACTCAAAAGGTGGGGGGACGATATGCCGACGTCCACATGACCAATGAGGGTTGTCTGCAAGGCGTACGTCATGTACACTAATGCCTTTAGCAGGGCTCGGAGATGACTGCCTTATCTTTTTATTTTCACGCAAGTAGTCTATGGCGTGAGATTCAAAATCGTGTAGGTCAACAAAAATAGCGGAATTTTTACTAGATATGCGCCCAACAGATTGGCTTATTGCGTCCAGTTTAATGTATCAATCTTCTACATGATGCAGCCATCAACAGGATGTGTGCACTAGAATTAGAAAGCTAGCTTACTTGGTACACTCCTTCCAGCTCTTCGCTACAGATTCCATTGTCTCAAATGTGATTTCTCCTTCACCCGCTCGCTTCATCCTCACAACGAGATTTTCGAGAAACCCATCGATCATGCCAATGATATGACTCCGTCCTGCACATTCAGGGTGCAAGATTATGGGATACAAGCTCCCAAATCCTGTGCCATGTTCTTCATCTAACCAACTCTCATTATTCCAGAGCCAGTCAAATCGATCCATCCACATCTTTTCCACAACATCTACACTGACATACCCTTGAGTAGAGGAAGAGTACGGATAATAGCCCATTGGGGTTGCATCTTCTGTGTACCAACTTCCAGGAATTTCTACTAAAGCCAGGTCATTTTTTGCTGAACTTGGTCTTGGTTGACCTGGGCCAAAGAATGGCTTCATCCACGTATGAGCCGGCTGACTGTAATCGGGTATATGTGGCATATTGCCTGTAAAGGGGATTGGAAGAGGATATGGAAGAGAATCATGAGCGTTTAGACTGGAATCATAGTGGAAACCACGTTCTGATAACAGATTCACCGTTGACTCTTTGATATGGTACAGTGGTGCACGATATCCCACCGGCTTCTTTCCCTGTAATAGGGCACTGGCAATATTTATACACTTGTCCAGAACATCGCGTTCTTGATCAACCGTCATGGCGTACGCACTTTCATGGCTGTATCCGTGAAGGCCAATCTCGGCGCCGCTATCAACAATAGCTCGAGTTTGCTCTGGGAAGCTCTCCATGCTATGGCCTGGGATGAACCATGTAACCAGGTGTGAAACTCCGTGTTTCTGAAATACTCTCAGTAACCTATCAACGCCCACGTGGGCACCAAACAGGCCTGCCGAGTAGTCAGACAGGTTGTTTTCAGGAGCGTGACCGGTCCCTATGTAGCCAGATAGAGCGTCAAAGTCAACGGAGATGCAAATTCTCAATCTTCTTCGTCTTTGAGGCGAGGCTTCGGGGATTCTCCTAGGGTTTGCAGCTGGTATGAGTCCAGAAGCACGGCTTCTAAACGAGGCTTCCCTCCATAGTAGACGTCCTTCTTGTCCTCCGTCAACAGATATGCACTGCCCTGTAATGTGACCAGCCGCTCTGTGAGACGCTAAAAACGCCATACAACGAGCGAAATCGCCAGGCTCAGCTATTTTTCTGAGAGCCACAGTTGCCTCTGCTTCCGCCCACCTTTCTATAGGATCATCCAAACGATCGCCAATCAAGGGCGTGTTAATCCATCCTGGTGCGACGGCGTTGATACGAGCCTTTGAATTAAGCCTGACAATTTCATTTTTGACTGTTTTCACCAGTCCATATTGAAGGCCTGCCTTTCCTGATGCGTATTCAGCATGGCCCTCTTGGCCAAACACACCAGTCTCCGAACCAGTGACGATAATAGAAACATTCTTCAATTCTTCACCAACCAAGTCTTGTGCACGCTTGACATTGCGCAAGAAGTGCTTGATTGTGAGAAATGTTCCCCTGACATTGACCGTGTTCACAGCGTCCCACTTAGTAGTCTCAATTTCCCAAATTGGAGGATGGTTACTCTCGTCCGTAATTCCAGCATTGGCGATAAGAATCTGGGGTGGCCCAAAGACTTGTGTCGCGGCCTCAAACGCCTGTGATACGGAATGCTCGTCTTTAAGATCCCCAACAACAGAGAACAACCTAGTTGTTTGCTCGGCCTGGATTGACAGCGCCTTGACATTCAAAGGAAGCTTATCAAATGCGGTAACCTTGCAGTTATTGTCTAGAGTAAATATAGATTAGACAATAGAAATAGTGACATGATGAGAATAAGCCCTTGGGCGAAAATGGCTTTCTTACCAAGAAACTCCTTTACGACAGTACCACCTACTCCCCCCGAGGCACCAGTCACGAAGACATGGAGGCCTTCAATGCCAAGAAATGACGAGGACATGTCGAAAACCACTGCGTAAATTTAATGTCGCAAAATTTAGGGAACTTTATAGTCGAAAAAAGGAAACGGCGAGCCAACGATGGTAGGCTAGATAAATATCTCGACAACTTATCAACGTACAATGCTCTAGACCCTGGCCACTGCAAGGGATAGAGCGAGAACTTGAAGCAAACATTTAAGCGATATATTATGTAAAGTTTTCAGGTCATTCTGTGCCAAAGATGTCTGCTGAGGTGGAGCGACCAGACTAGCTCTTCGACAACTGGAGTCAGCATGACGATTTGGCTCTGCACGGGCATTTTCCGAAGCTCCCCTACCGTCCATCATTCCTTCATAGGCATGTAGAAGGAGAAAGTGGCGTAATTTCATATGCTTGTCTCAAATAAACGGACCAGGGGAGCCCCGAAGCTAAGGTGGCTCGGAGTCTCCTTCCAACAATTATAGGCGGGTTAAATCTGGAGCTTGTGCCGCAGTGGGCGATCATGTTTGACCCACCCCACCCCACCCCCGCAAGCGCACCATACACACACCCTATACCCCTTATCCTAGACGGCTATCGGTCAAGATGAACGATTGTGTATGGG
>NAGG01000512.1:0-45348 GCA_003031705.1 Calonectria naviculata
GGGGGGGCACAAACGAGGGAACTGCTGGAGCCGCTGGAACCACCGCTAACGCACAGGTCAAGCACAACACAACACGCATCACCAAGACTCTGTAGCAGCCGATCCAGCCACACATTGAATCTTGAGGGAGGGGGCCTCAGAGTCGTACGCTACTCCCGCAGCAGATCTCCCGACACATGGCAAACCTACCCGTAAACAAAACGACGGGTATTCTCAAGTCTGGCACGGTAGGTTCCCGTCCAGGGCCGCTGCAAGCTTGTGAACTTCTTGACCAGCCACCTACACGACAGTCGCCGATCCACTCGCGCTTCCAATCCGCGCAATCGTGGGTCGCCCTGGTATCATTCCCATGCCTGAGGTACCTAGAGATGATGCCAAGTAACACCTTTTGTCTCCCTATCTGTGGCGGTCGAGTGGCCACGGGTCCCTTATCCCCTTTGGGACATCCCTGAAAATTCTTGGAAGCCTCAGCCACACCCTCACACTTGTCTGAGGGCGCCACCCCCCCACTCCCTGCTTCGGTTCCCTACATGGACTCCCCCAGGCCCCCTTTAAGGTGGTCTGGCAGGTTGACGGCTAAACTGCGGCGGGGACTGCCCAGTCCGATGCGGATAGGTGTCAATTCGTTGCGATCCGGCGATCTAAGCTCCCAAGGGCCCCAAGACGACGACGACACCGAGAACGAGGATCACAAGACCAACGGCGAAGCTATTTTCTGCCCTCACATTCCCTCCGCCCGCCGCTCATTAGACCCCGTAATTAGCCCGTTATGCATTTCCTCAACGCCGCGAGGGCTCTCCTCGCTGCGGCCGTCTTCCAGACTGTCGCTGCCCACAACATCGTTCTGCCCGCCCACGGCCGCGAGTGCTTCCACGAGGAGCTCCACAAGGATGACACCATGACCGTGACCTTCCAGGTCGGAGACCGCGAGTTCGGCAGCGCAGGAAACCTGGATATTGATTTCTGGGTACGTGGCTGTCGTTTTTCGGAGCTTACCCTCGCCGATGACTCGTCGAGATGGTAGCGTGATTGGAGCTCGAGGCAGCAGCATAAAGGGAAATGACTGTTTTGCTAATTATATCGCTGTGAACAGATCTCCAACCCTGCTGGAAAGTACGAGGCTGACGAGAAGTCGGTATCCAACGGCGACTATTCCTTCACTGCCAAGCACGACGGCAAATACACTTACTGCTTTGGCAACGAGAACTGGGGTGCCAACACCAAGGAGGTCTCCTTCAACGTCCACGGCATTGTCTACGTTAGCGAGTCCGACGTTCCTGCCGATCCCCTCGACAAAGAAGGTATATATAACCCATATACTCAAATTATCTAGTTCTCAGACTCATGATGTCGTCTACAGTTCGTCGCCTGTCCGAACTCCTTGCCCAGGTCAAGGATGAGCAGCAGTACATTATCGTCCGCGAGCGCACCCACCGCAATACCGCCGAGAGCACCAACAACCGAGTCAAGTGGTGGAACATGTTCGTCATTGGCATCGTCATTGGCGAGTCCCTCTTCCAGGTCTGGTGGCTGCGTCGCTTCTTTGAGGTCAAGCGTGTTGTATAATAGGGTGCCGTTTGGCATACTGGGCGGGGTCTTGGTCAGGTTATGAGAATGAGAACGAGACTTAGGAATTGTGTTGAGCATAAAACCCCCACCAACTCGGCCATGGGAAGGCCAATTGGTGCTTGTTTCCCTGATGCTTGCTGGCGCAAACTGGAGGAGCCTTGAGACTTTGGGTGGGATGCTATGCGGAAAACAATTAAGGATCTAAGCAAAGGTGGTAATTGGAGCGCGTGTATAAAAACTCTTCTTTACGTACGACTTAAAAAAAACAGGACATGTACTTGCTCACGCCCTCAGTTCATCACCCGCGCCTATGGCGTCTCACTTAATCTTGTTTTTCGCAAAGTCAGGCAGCAATCTTCTATATTGCTTAATTAACGCCGTGAACAGGCCTTTCGTACATGAGTCATACTATCATCCAGCGGCGTTTCGTTGCCGGAAATAACACAACATGAAACCCTCTAGTCATGAACACGACCCAAGATGCTAAAAACAGTACCGTGAACGCCAGACCCATCCTTCAGTTCTAGAACAGCATTACAATCAAGACACATATCCATGCAGATTCTCATTATGTTCCTCAGGCAGAGGGGTCCGAGGTGGGAGCCTGCCCCTCGCTTTCGTTCTCTTTCGGCACCTCAACGGGCAACTCAACATCTTTAACAGGGTGCAACAACATGGGTGGGATACACATGCGGCCCTCACCACCACGCATATTGTTGACGCCTTCCCCGCTCTTGCTCAAATCCGTGGTTGTCTCAAATTCATGGCCACCATCGTTGTTGACCTTGAGACCCAACCAGCGACGGTACAGGTTGGGCGCGAAGCCTGAGTTGTAGAACCACGACAGGCCGTGCATGTTGTGCTCACGGTCGCCAAAGATGCTAGTGCGTGAGCCGCCACTGGCGCCGTCGCGGCCATTGTTGAAGATTTGCGCCATGTAGTCGACGGGCCATGCGCGGTCGACATAGACGGGGTGAGGGGCAAAAACAGCCTTGTAGCCATGCTGCAGCGCCACGGTGGCGGGCCACATCTCGGGGAAGGCGAACTGCTTCTTCAACGCCGTCATTTTATGCATCGTCAGCAACAGGCGGCGTGACATGCGCGACGTCGTGATGATGTTAGCGCGGCGTGGCGGAGGGCCCTGGGATCGGTTGAAGCCGGTAATGTCATCCCTAAGCCCCCAAGTGGTGCCATCGGGATCAAACATGGGGTTGAGGGAGATGTAATCAGCCTCCTCACCAACGCCCCATTGGTAGTGATCCTTCTCATAAGCGATAGGAGGAACAGGGTCATTGCCAGGCTCAAACCAGTCATCGTCGTCTTGGGCGCGGAGGGGGCCCCAGATGGCCTTATTTGTCTTGCCCTTCTTCTTCTCAGGTGTCTTGCCGTCAAAGCCGGGCATGTTCTTCCAGACATCGTCGGCTCCAACGACACCCATCTCGCTTTGGACTCGGCACATTTGCGAGAAGTCATCCCAGCTACCGTGAACGCTGGGGAGGTAGAAGCGAGCGTTGCGGTCCCACAGACCCTTGCGCGGCTGTTCCTTGGACCAGTTCTCGAGCTTGGTAAAGAGGTCGTAATAATGACCGGTGTAGCGGACGTCCATCTCCCACTGCCAAAAGTAATCGTACTCGGGGTGCATGTAGGCAAAGTACTGCATCGCCATTGACAGACCACGGTAGACACCATGAACAGGGAGTTCAGGGCCACGGCTGAAGAGATCGTAAATGCCCTGGTAGAGTGACAGCATCTGCGTCTCAGTCCAAAGAGTGACGATGCCACGAAACTCCTCAGGAATGACTTGCTCGATACGTTCATGGTAAACGTTGTCGTCAGCCCAAATGGGGTGGTCGGCATCATTCTTGACTTGCACCAGTAGGTGAATATCATATCGGCCACCAGACGCCATGGCCAGTTCCGTGATCATAGAACGCATGTTGACGATATCATCTTCCCGCCAGGTATATTCATCCCAGCATCGTACAACCACGGCAGTTCTGGCCTTTTTCTTGGTGGCGACCTCGGCTTCCTTGGCCTCATCTGCCTCCTTCTTTGGAGCGGGGGTGCTGGTCGATTTGGTTGCGACAGAAGTAGTCTTTGTCGATTTCTCAGCACGCTTCTGAACATTGGTGGTTTTTGCGGTCTGTCCGAACTCCTGGATGTAGAACCCGTGAGGAGTTGGTGTCTTGTGTGCCACTTCCTTGTATCGGTCAGCGTTGGCCTTGAAGCAACGACGTTGGACGTCAGCCCAGTCCACTTGTCGATAGTCGACTCGGGGTGTCTTTTCCCAGACAGCCTCGGATCCATTCTTTTCGTTGTGTTCACCAACACTCAATCCACCATTTCTTGAAGAGTAGCCAAATCCATAGGGGCCGTAACGACCATAGCGGTCGAAGCAGATATCCTCAGGCAGCTTCAAGACTTCGTAGGAACCAATGACATGCTCTGGGAAACCCATCGGGCGACCATTATAATAACGGAGCTCTGGGACGCGAACAGTGCCAGAAGCATCGAGGAAGCATTCCTGAATGTCTGTCTCCTCGTTCCTTGTAGCGTATCCATTCCAACCATGGCTCTCAGAGGCGTCTCGCTTGGAAGCCTTGCCCGACTTTGTCTCGGACTCGGTATTCGTCTTGACTTCTTGCATCTCCTTCTTAGCCTCCTCTACCAATTCTTCCTTTATCTTATCTGTCAATTCCTCCTTGAGATCCTCCTTCTTAACATCCTTGAGCAATGAAGGCTCATCCTTGATGATGTGAGGGTACTCGGGGGTGTTCTCTTCGGTTGTAACTATGGTTTTGATACCGCCATAATACCTCTCCAGAAATGGGAACTTTTCCCACAGAGGAGGAGGTGGTGGTCGACTCTCCACCTTGCCATTGGCGACCTTCCAGTTCTCAATCTGGCTGGCACGGACCAAAGTGAAGATCATGATGACAAGGAACCCTATCACAGAGCAGACGAGATATCTTGTAACTTTGGTCGGTAACCGATAGGGGTAGACGCCAGCGACTCGCTTGGTGGGCGCAATCTTGACCTTCTTCTTGGGCAGCAACAAGCCGCTTGAAGCAGAACCCGAGCCGCTCCTTGAGGAGCCTGGGGATGAGCTTCCCGTCGACGAAGGCTCATTTTCATCTTCAGAGTACCACTCGTCGTCCGAGTAGCGTTCTTTGTTTCGGGACTCGAGTTTTCGATACAGCGGGAGCCGTGGCTCGCGGGGCCGTAAGTACCTGAGCAAGGCCATGACGAGCTTGATTCTGACGGCTGGAATGACGAGCAAGTTAGATCCGAGTACGCCGAAGCTCCATGTGCCAGAGATACCCTTACTGTTGTGTGTGTTTGTTGGAATGCCCGCTCAGGGCGGTTGTCTCAAACTGGTGCCTCTCCACGGGCCAGCCCGGATGCAGTCGTTGATTTGGGTATTCACGAGGAGTCAGGCGCCAAGGCAGTGTAGCAGACAAGCTCGCTGGTGTAGAGAATCATGAATATGTGCTGCAGGAAATGAACAAAGAGACCGAACGGGTCCTGCGAGTAATTACGCGGCGTCCTCAAACCCCGGCTTCTCAGGAACCTTGATCAATTGCGCTACTCGACAGTCGTCATTCGCTGATTTGTTTGTGTGGCGGACCTTACGGTTGCGGGGCAACGGGTTCAAATTGTGCCACCGCCACCCTCTGTGCATTATCCCAGCACCAAAATCACTTACAAAACTATGCTGCATTTATTTATGCTGTAAAGGTCTAGAAATGATGTGATTACTGCCGCAGCCAGTATTACATTTTGCTTTCAGGATTGCAGCTCGCCCGTCTCACCAGAGCGCACCGCTACAAAACATAGATCGTACAACCAGATGACCTCATTCTCCCTATTATTCTCACTTACCCTCCCACATAATTTTGTCATCCTAATTAGCAAAAATCGTCAGGAAAATTGCCATTGCCTGTGCTAGACTTTTTTCCCAATCTCAAATCTGGTCTTTTTGCTCCGGCCTGCCATTCAACTGTGTCAAGACCAGCTTCGGGTCCGCTAGCGAACCACACTTCAATCAAGCCGATTGATTTATGGAGACGCCCATGCTGCCCATTGTGCTCTCATCACCCGTCAACATCTACAGACACGATTAAGATGCGTGATCAGTAAACCACACGCAACTGAAATATGTATATATGTATATGTATAAGATGCCTGAAAATCCTTAGCGAGTTCATTGATAGTTTTACTGCTAGTCACTACCATCTTGGCCTTGACTGAAGTTATAAGTCTAGCCCCATCAGGGCTAATGAGAGCTTGGCCATTACGCGGTTTAAGAAGTTTATCACACAAGATGCCAATATGTCTTCAAATCCAAGATCAGTGAACAGATAAATGAACAAAATAAGCAAATATCACATGGGGCTATGATATAGAATAATCCCTTATTACGTGATCAAACGGTGGGGTTAGTTATTTGTATATCTTGGTCATTTAAAGGCATTTTCCTGGATGATTGTCTGTTGTTCCATGATTTCTGCCTGCTGCGTAGCCACTTCGAGGGTTCTGGATGTACAGTCGATCAGGACTAGCAGGATAGCCCACATTATAAAGGGAAAGAACCAAGCAGTGTTACCCTTGATACATCTCCATTTACAACTTAATAGTGCTGTTGAAGATGAATAACCATGTGTCTCTAGTGACGTAGTTGCACGCTTTAAAAACCTGACCTTTTCTGCCCACACAAATTTGGCATCCATGAAACCAAAAGAACTACCTGGCCTGGCCAATCATCTTCTGTATAACCATCGCTTTTCTGGGGTAAGTATAACTAGCCATCATTGGCTTCATACGATCAAGAAAATCGATTCGTGGGTGTATGCCACAACTGACACCTGGATACTCAAACGAGGAGTGGGCACTGAGACATGACCAGTTATCGACTGACTATATCATCATTGCATCGCAGATCGTAAAGTGAAGTTCCCAATTGGTGCATGATTCTGCAGTCAGCATGCATGTGCGTGCCCTGTTCTGGGTGTGTGTGCCCTGCCAAGTTTCGGTCGAAGGGGCGATGTTGCAATTGAGTTAACAGGGTTGCGGGGTCTGGCAGGGGCCGAGAGAGAGAGAGAGAGAGAGAGAGAGAGAGAACATCTCATTCTGTTCAAGGCCTGAATCTGAGTTCTGGGCAAGATCAGTGGTGGCTCAGTACGTAGGCAGTCAACCCTGTTACTGTGGCTGTCAGAACTTGACCCCAAATAGAATCCCGGCTAGCACAAGGTGTGTTCCGGACCATTTCAATGCTGACCTACGACCGATAACGTTTGGCTCAGAGATTTGGCCTGTCTCCATGGAGCCGTGGAAATGACGGATCGACAAGCCATCTTACACAGAGGGTAAGCACTCATCCACATCATGTCTGTGTTCCAATCCCATGTAAGAAAAATGAAAGACGGAAAACCGCCCCAAGGGTCGTCCCCACCCAACACCACGTAGTCCAACAATGTGCCAACAGTTCATGCTCTCGTGGCATTCGGGTTGCCAGGCCCTTCTCTGCATACGGCCAACGCCAGCAGCATTGCAGATGCATTCCGTGTCACCTTTTCCGTGGCCACTCGCTTCAACTATGGCCGCCACGGCCAGCTCTGATTGGCCTGGACCCCTCCGCTAGTGCAAGCGTCGAGTTCGTGCAAGCTCCCATCACTCCAACGTCATGGCTTGACACCAATCACACTGGCCGGCCGCCAGGTCATGCGCCGCGACTCGCCGCGGGAAGTGCACCGTACGGGCACGCTGTCGCTCTCGGTGTGTCCAAACGCGCAGCAGACGGCAGGGCATAAGGCAATACTGACTGTCCTCGACCGCTGCTAGCCCAATGATAGCCCTGTTTTCCCGGGAAATCTAGGGCTCGACCTTGGACGGCCTATCGGGCTGATCCTGCGGTGAAGCCTATTCTCGGTCTCGGATGTCGGCCTCTTAATTCGAGTCAGCCCTCAGCGTCTGTCAGATGACGATCCCCTCTTCTACTCCTCGCCCTCCATCTCTCCATCCACCCATCTTCTAAACCTTCAATCCTGGATTCTGACCTCCCTGCCCAAGCTGCGCCTCTTAGGGATTGCACATCAAGGGTTCGACACTCTCATTCCTTGATTGACGTCTAGTTCCTCAACGTGCCAAGGTGTCTTGTCGTTCTCGACTTATATGAATCGTCCCACGTCTATCTAGCATTCCTTCACCACCATCGCTGCTCTCATCGCACAAAGCTCGTCCCATCTCGCTCCTATTGCCTGTTTCTCTAATCTCAAAGCAAAATCCAAACACCGCAATGTCCGTCGCAGTCACATCTGCAGAGACTCTTGCTTCTCCTCCAACAGACCTCCAAGCTGAGACTGAGGTGGAAACGCTCAAGCTCGCATGCGCCCTGCGCCAGCAGCCTATCTCCATCACGCTTGACGGTCCCACCATCTTTCTCTCGTCCCTGGCCCTTGTACTCCTCATCCACTTCCTTGAGCCGTACCACGCCGAGGTGCTCGTGAGCCTTGTTCCCGTAGTCCTGCTCATCCACAATGACTACCAGAACTTCCTCAATCTTGGGCCTGGGGGTACACCCTCCACTTTTGCTGGCTATTTGAAGATAACTTGGCTTCGGACGTTGCGTCTTCGAGATCCCTTTGTGGCCCCGAAAGCCGATGCTTCCTATGTCCCAACGTCGGGTGTCCTTAGCAAGCACAACCTCCCCTATCGATCAGGACCGCGCCCAGTTGTTGCGGGCATTGCACCCCAGCGCCAACTTGACCAACACGGATCGCGTTATTGTTACCGCACGCTCCGCCGGACCATGGCCAAGCTTGGTGACCAGTACCCTGGCAAGTTTGGCACTGAAAGATCTTGCCTGGAGAAGCATGGCCTGGCCCTTTTTGCCAAGCACCCGCTGCAGACAAATTGCCAGGGAGAAATCTGCCACGTCCACGACTCGGATCATTCCATGCACATGTGCCTGCACCCGGACGACATTCATGAGGTGCTCAGCAAGGGGTGGGGTCAGATGCACCCACTGGCTTGGAAAAGTCGGTTTCTCAAGAGTCCCGTGTCTCCCTATTTTGTCATGGTTTATGCGCCTCGAGGTAAGCGCCCATGAATTGCGTGTAAGTGAAGTCGGCTAATTATATTGTTTGACAGACGACCAAGAACTCCAGGTTGTTTGTACCATCATTGAAGCGGCAATCTGGCACACTCTTGCTGAAGATGTGGAGATGAAGCCTGCTCTGAAATCCACTTAAACGTGTTAATTAATACCAACGAGTTAAAGAGAGGTTGTCAGTTAGTTTTGCTAACGGAATCTCCCACGCGTAAAATGGAAAATATTATGTATGGGGTACTCTAGCGTCCCATGTTCTTAGTTTCTTTGGGTATCTTACATCCTAATAAAAACAAGTCGTTCGACCTGCGCGTTCCGAGGCACATATTTAGTCCGAATCCCCGTTGTCCTGTTCCTTTTTGGACATTTTGAATTTTTCCTTCCCTGTAGCCAAGAATGCCTCTACTGTCCGGCCGTCGAAACTCCTCCCATGCATGAGATTGATGCAGGCCAATGCG
Organism: Calonectria naviculata; assembly: GCA_003031705.1. Classification (NCBI taxonomy): domain Eukaryota; kingdom Fungi; phylum Ascomycota; class Sordariomycetes; order Hypocreales; family Nectriaceae; genus Calonectria; species Calonectria naviculata. The sequence continues at coordinate 9,136 of NAGG01000512.1, forward strand.
GACTCGGCGTCCTGAAATTTGACTGACACGATTCCATCTGGCTCTTGGTCAAAGAGAACAACATTCGTGACGGTCCCGAGCTTGGCGCATTCATCTCGGATGTCTTCCTTGATCTCCAGGAGCGCAGCAGGGTCCTCCTCAAGCTCCTGAAGAGTAAACATGTGTTGCAGAATCACAACCTTGTCTCGCTTTGTCGGTGCTTCTGGTTGTCCCTGGAACGGGATATCGTCATCCCAGTCTGCAAGCTTAGCATCTAGCTTTTGTGTCTTCTTGATAATCTTTTGGCGATCTTGGTTGCTTTTCTGTGGTTTCCGTTCGGCCTTGACTGCGTCGCCGCCCGGTGCTCCCTCTTGGTCATATTTCACCTTTTTGTAGCTCGAGTCCGCTGCCTGAACCCGCATCCTACCTTCTCGAGTGCCACTCGATGTGATTCTAAAATCTGTATCGTCAAGAAGCATGATGGCCATTTCAACACTCTGCGGCTTGAAGAAAACGATTAATGCATCGCCCTTGAAGTTGCCTTCGTTGTCTGTGTATAGCTTAATACGAGGCGCGCCGCTGTCTATTTCCTCAGCGATGACGCCGCCTTTTCTGGAGAAGAGGTCGTGGACCTCGTCAACAGTTGCGTCAGCCGGAAGGCCGGTAACATAGACAGCAGTGTTCTGCTTCGGCTGCGGCGGTGCCTTTTGTTTCTTGTTCGGACGAGAGGGCTTCGATGCTTCCGTTGCCTAGATAGACAAAATAGTCAGCATTGCTGGCGGGTGATGATGTACAGTAGGGGGTAAAAGAGGGAGAGCTCACCTCGGAATCCGGCCCTGGCCCATTCTTTCTCTTCTTCGGACCTTCATCTCCCACGCCATGTGTCGCGCCATCGTCGAGATATGGATGCGCATCGGGCGCATCATCCAATGGCTCCTCTTCGGCAAGTACCCATCGCTTCAAGTCAGCATCAAACTCGTACTCGGTACCATCGTCATGGACAGCGATGAACTTGTTGTCCAGCTTTGAGAACGATATGCGATCGTCAGCGTCGAATTCGCGGACATCAGTTGGGAATGAGTGCTCCATTATATCACTGCCCCCGGCTGCTTGGAGGAATAGGAACTGTGAGAAGACGCGCGGGAGTCGGTGGAGAGCCAAGCAAGTATTCTGTACCTCAGGTGCTAAAATATGGGCGGATACGTCAGTGTGCCTTGGGCCAACGTGGGGCGAGGTTCGATCCCGACAGGTCCCACTCCAGCTGGCTCCTGGATGTGACGGAAAAGCTATACATATTTGTGGATAACTTGGCAATCCCAAGACAATCATATGAACAATAAATACACACAAAAAAAGACAACTTAGAGCATGAAGTGAAACTGTGCTAAGCCAGTGTATTTCTCTGCGGTCGATGCCACAGAAGACTATCTTGGTCACCATCAGGTCACTCATCAACCTTCCCCCACAACGCCATACTATGTCTACTTATACATGAAAATCGTTGAATATCATCAGGCATAATGACCAATGGTGCACGTGTACTGAATTATGGGTGGCGTTCACTTCTTCTCGTCCTGAACTGTCTTCTTGACTCCCTCGACAAAGGCCTCTACAGCATGCCCGCCTCCAAGAGGCATGCCACCTCCAGGAATGTAACCACCGTTTTCCACTTTCACGCCAAGCGCCTCGGCAACGCTAGGCAAGCCACCGTCCCGGAGAGCCATGGTCAAGCTTCCCAGTGCTTGGTTAAACTGCGGACTTCGGAGCACCTTCTTCAACAGGCTGCGCTTATCCTCGAGGGATAGCGATGCCTTGGCGGCTTCAACAGCGTCGGCAGACGGCTCAGACTTGCCATCAACAGCATCGGTGCTACCGGTTGCAAGCACAACAACAGTGGGCGGCAGGAAGCTGATTAGAGTATCGAGAAATTCGGCGGGTGCTGCATCGATCATAGGAACAGTGATGGACGTCGGCAGCAAATGGTTGAGATACGGGTACGGCTTATCGGCACTTTGTTGCCCCCCAGTCATTCCAGATTGGCCTCTGAGCGACTCCAGGAAGTTTCTCACGGCGGCGGCGGCATCAGGCGCAGAGGAAGAGGCTCTGGAACGAGGTCAGCAATGTCACGGTTGAATGCCAACGCAGAAATATCCAACATGAAGACACTAGTTCCCAATTCTTCTTGAGGCAAGGAAATCTAGTTTTACAAGGCGACCTGTCGTGCCAAAATTCGTTCCACACATACATCCAGGTCCAATTTACGCCATCCATGTTCAGCCATGCAAAGGAAAATCACCTACGCTCTCGCGCCATCAGCTCCTCCCTCTCTCGAGCCCGAGCCCTCCTCTCTGACGTCCCCTCCAGTGGCGTCAGGACCAGCACCCCCGCTGCCACTCCCGCGGTGATCATGGGGGCCACGTTGACCCTCGACATCTTCCATCGTCTCGTCGCCGTCATCAGGCTGGTTGTCCGTGTTGCGGACTGAGGCAAGCTCCCTGGTAACATCGACCTCCTCGCCTTGCAGCAAACGGTGAACAATATCACCAATCTTGCGGTCTCGGGGGCTGTAATAGCTGGGATCGCCGTTTCGGCCCTGGGGCTTGGACTGCAGCCAAAACAGGTAGCGTTGAGATGACGAGGAGAATTTGAGGACAAATATGCGGCCGTTGGTTTTGGAGGTTGGTTGAGACGTCGTCGTGTATTCGTATGGGAGGAAACTGCCGTCGGTGGGAACCATGATCAGGTCCAGAGTAGGCGAGTCCAGAGAGTCGCTGCGCTTGCGCCAGCAGAAGTGCACCAAGTCTGCTCAAGATGGTGAGAATCGTGGGGATAATAAGAGATGTGTTAAAACCAACCATCTTCGGAATAGAGATAGATGTAGCCAGGCTCGGCCTGTGGCTTCACCTTGTACGGCTTGCTGGAGGTCTGTGAATGAGCCAAGTTAGCCGGTGGGACGCTGATAGCTAGCGGTGGCGGGAGCCTACATCGACCTCACACTGGCCGGCCTTGAAGGTAATAATCGGGGCAATCGGCATTTTGAGAGGCTTGGGGATGAGAGTGTGAAGGAATGCGAAATGGAAGTGTAGTGTGGGTGAAGGTTACAGCTCAAAGAAGATGCCTCTGTGAGGTCGTTCCAGTACCTGGTCGGTCGGCAAGGCTGCAGGAGCTCTTACGTCGAGCTGGCTGATGTCGGTGGGTCCCGGCGGCGCTCAAGCCATCCATTCCTCCCGGTCCGATATTCATCCGTTACCCCCGCCACGTTCCCCTCAGCAACTGATGCCTCGCTCATGCCCCGTCCAAGTAAATTGGCATGGGGTGAAAAATCTCATAAACCCCACCTTGGGACATCGACCGGACAACCCATTTTCTCCCTCCCAACTCTCTCATCCTCTACAAATACCCGTCCGTTCTTCTCTTCTCTCTTCTTCATTCATCCTTATCATCTTTCAAAATGGGTTTCACCGATCTCGTCTCCGATGCTGGCCTCACCAGTATGTCGTTGCTTCTTTTGCGTTGCTTTTGCCCATCCGTCAGCGCCACGGACACTGACACCTGGACTATTCAGTTCTTAACAACTGGTTGAGCACCCGCTCCTACATCGTTGGGTACGTACAGAACACTTTTCTCTCTCCTGCTCTTTGTGATATTACATGATGAGAAGAATTGGTCCGTGTTTCGGAGGTGGACTCAAGACCCGCCGATTGACGAAGCAACAAGCATTCGTGCATCTCTGATTTTTTACCCACTTCACAAATTTGATCTGAAGCTTTGCGTTCTGGGCTTAGGCTAACGATCCATTCATAGAGAGGCTCCCAGCCAGGCCGACGTTGCTGTCTTCAAGGCTGTTCAGTCCGCCCCTGACGCCGAGAAGTACCCCCACGCTGCTCGCTGGTACAAGCACATCCAGAGCTACGAGTCTGAGTTCGCCACCCTTGAGGGCGACGCCTCCGCTGCCTACACTACCTACGGCCCTGAGGCCGCTGCTGCCCCCGCTGCTGCTGAGAAGGCTGCTGAGGAGGATGATGATGATGTCGACCTGTTCGGCAGCGATGACGAGGAGGAGGATGCTGAGGCCGCCCGTATCCGTGAGGAGCGTCTCGCTGAGTACAACGCCAAGAAGGCCGCTAAGCCCAAGCCTGCTGCCAAGTCCTCCGTCACCCTCGACGTCAAGCCCTGGGGTGAGTAAAACCATTACCCAGCTCCAACTTCTAAATACTAACCTTTTCAGATGACACCACCGACATGAAGGAACTTGAGGAGGGCGTTCGCGCCATCTCCATGGAGGGTCTCATCTGGGGTGGTTCCAAGCTTGTTGAGATCGGCTACGGTATCAAGAAGCTCCAGATCAACGCTACTGTCGTCGACGACCTCGTCTCCATGGATGACCTCGAGGAGCAGATCACTGGTCTTGAGGACCACGTCCAGTCCATGGACGTTGCTGCTATGCAGAAGGTGTAAAAGATTGCTATCGCAATCGAGATGGATCACATGAGGCATGAAATGGTCGGAATTTGATGACTCCAATGGGAATGACGTCTGGAAATGATTCGTATGAAAGGGAGAAGACTCCCGCGACGGCCATAGACTACGAAAGTAAAAAAATAAAAAAGCCGAGGATCAATGATCCGAACTGCATGTCAGCACCAACCTACTGTCTACCTGTTCAGGTTCAATTGTTTCAATCGCTATCGTAGTATGCTGTAGTCCCAAGCTCCAAGCTCTTGGTACCTAATCCCAAAAAAAAACTTTTGCGAGTTCAGGCAGGTACGATGAGGGGTAGATTTTTGCATGTATTGAAGTGTATTCTTATAGCCCATACTTTGGCGGGGTAGCAGCTGCGCGCAACGCGACCGAATCCACCAGTAATCGCGAGTGCATTGACGCGCGACTCCCATACCAGCGCAAGTTCGGTGTCCTAACGTTTCATTCTCGAACATCATCTCAAAGCCGCCCGCGTCTGGATACAGCCAGGAAGCAAACACCGTTCCATAGGTGCATTTCAATAGTGTGCTTTTTTTTTTTTTTTAATAAATTAATATTTGTATTTCGGCTGCGCAATGTACGGAGACTTAGGCAATAAGCTGGTACCAAATCCCTCGACGATCCTCTTCAAAACCGGACTCAGCTAACAAATGCCAATGCAGGTTCATCATGCCAAACGAACGCTGAACTTGGCCCATTTACCTCCCTACCAAACCGAGATCGTTCGTGCTGTCACCAGAGAAGTAAGGGACCTACAAAAAGACATGGACGAACTCCTAGAACCCTGGCAGGGCTCTTTTGAGCCGAGTCAAGATGAGGCCATTGCCTGCACACTTCTCGTAAACCACTTGTCAATGCGTCGAAACAAGCGATGTCTACTTGCATATCACCGGACCCGAACGGACAAATTGGAAGAGCTTGTGTGGAACGGGTCAGATGTGGTTGACCTTTCAGGGCAACAGGTCCGGGATGCCACAGGAACATCGAATGGGCCAGCCGCTGGACCAGGTGACACATCAACAAGCAGTCTCAGTCCTCAGGAGGAAGAGTATGTGCGCCAATACGGCGATCTCTTAGCAGCGTATAAGGGCCAGTGGACAGACATAGACCTAACTGGAAGCCTGGAGCCTCCGCGAGACCTTTTCATTGATGTCCGAGTGCTGAAGGATGCCGGAGAGATCCAGACGGAATACGGGTAAGTGAGATATTTCATCTGCCGACATCCATGGCTTACCAGGTGTACAGTGCCATCACCCTGACCAAAAATAGTCAGTTCTACGTCCGACAGGGAGACGTGGAACGGCTGATCGCCCAGGGCTACCTCCACAAGCTGGGGTAAAAAGAAAAAATTTTGTCTCACATTCAAAAAGAAAATCGCCACCATCTACTACCACACGATCTTTAGTTTCACTCTCAGACTTCACTCAAGTTGCTCCATGATCGGAGCAAGGGAGGGTCACAGCACATAGGCGACACATTGGAAATGAGCTGCACGGCCATCCAGGAACAGCAAAGTCAGGTGACAGCCAGCCACCAATGCTACAACCGTTGTAGATTTTGACCAGGGTGCGTGCTAATCAGTCCCATCTCAACGTCCGAGCCGGCGCCCGTCAGCCAATTGCAGCCCAGCGGTGGACCAATCAGATGCTAGCTGGGGACGAGCCGGCCTGGTGTTAGTGACACAAGAATGCGCGTGCAGACAATAGTGGAGTGCGGCCGGTGCCATCTGGAGGGGCGGTTTCGGGCCTGGTCTTGGGTCTTGGGGCGAGACCACATGCAAAACGGGCAAGGCAACCTATCTAGACCAGGACGCGTCGGGAACAGGGATTTTTTCATCTGTGTTGGCACGGGCAGTTTACTGCTAAGGCTCACGCACTACGTATATCTACTCCGCAGAGCAATTGATGAAACCCCAGTGAGGAGAGGTTGCGCCCGCTGGTGCCATGACCCACCGGGAATCGGTCATTGAGTTTCGTCACTTCATTCCCACGAACTCTCGTGGTTTCTGTTCGTTATCTAAACCCGGAATGTATTTCAATCCTCCCTTTTACTATTGTTTCGGTTTCTCGTCGTGTTCCAGTCCCTTGCCGTGCCCTCGCAAACGATATTTATAGACCATCCTGCCAACCCCATTTGTATCCCCACGAGCTCTTTGCGACCAGTCGCAAGCTCGAGATCGAGCTCCCATGTCTTCGCCGCTCGGCTTCACTCCGTGGAGGAGGAGGGCATTGAGCTCGACCTCGCAGCGCGACCTCCCCCAGTTGCAGTCTGCAGATGCCCTCGACTCAAATTCCTCCCCCGCGTCCCAGGAGACCATCATTCCCATTCCCCCAGCCCGTCCAACCTCCATCAGCTCTGCCCCGGGTCACCGAGAACCCATCCGATCCTTCATCCATGGCTCTATGCGAGATGATTTACTAGGTACGTTTGGGCGCGCGCACATTCTGCCGTCATCAACCTCCACCATGACCTGCTTACTCCCCCCCGGTTCTGGATGCCATGTCCAGCCCATGAAAACATTTTTGCCAACTCATCCAAAACAGTTCCTGTCGACAGCGTACAAAACGCCCGAAACATTCGCCAAGATACTGCGGAGCTAGCCTCATACCTCCTCTCAGACAATCAGGCACCGCCGAGTCCCGCATTCCTGCAGCGCACGCGACCACCTGCCCACGAAGTCGCTGCGTCCGATCACGGCGACGATGCATCCCTGGGCGATCATGCACGCAATTCAACAACAATCGTCGAGGTTTCGGAGCCACCGTCGCCAGAGGCGGAGCGTAACACTGACGATGCGCCCGCGGGGCCGTCGGCGCTCGCCAACCTACTCAAGGGGTCACCTCCCCAGTCGATGGCGCAACACTATCCGTCCGATCCCGAATATGATAGCGGTTCCGATGACGACAGAAACGAGCCTGAGCCACGTCGGGGCAGTTATCATGCAGAGCCAAATTCCGAACGGACTCCCCTGCTGGCACGAGTGTCATCTGGCGATGGGCGCTCGTACACGGAAGACATCGAGGGCCAGAAGACTATCAAAAGACGGCCGTGGATAAGTGGCTTGGTAGAAGTCAGTCACAAGATGGAAGAGCGCATGACCCAGAGCGTTGCTGTCGTGGTCAACCCGTGCCGCTGGGATCGAAAGGCAATTTGGCGAAATGCGGTCGTCACACCCGTGTCTTGCTTACCAGCCGTGGCTGTCGGCTTATTGCTCAATATTTTGGACGCACTGTCCTACGGTATGTTCAGAGTCAGTCCCGAGACATCTATCACTCACTAATCGGGTGTAGGCATGATTCTATTTCCTCTTGGCAAACCAATATTTGCCCATCTTGGATCTGCTGGAATTTCCGTTTTCTATGTCAGCACAATTGTCTCGCAAATTACATTCTCGTCCGGCAGCATCTTCAAAGGCGCCGTCGGGTCAGAGCTGGTGAGTTTCAAACACGACGCTATGGCGCAATTCCAGCGTCATCGACTAACACGCTATTAGATTGAGGTGGTACCCTTCTTCCACAACATGGCATTCCGGATCAGCGACATGATTGGAGAGGATGATCCCGACGCCGTCATAGCTACCACCATTGTGTCGTATTCTATCAGCTCCATGATAACGGGCCTCGTCTTCTACCTCATGGGCCGGTTCAAAGTTGGATATATGGTGGGGTTCATCCCACGCCACATCTTGATTGGCTGCATAGGTGGCGTCGGATGGTTCCTGGTGTCCACGGGCTTCGAAGTCTCGGCTCGTCTTGACGGCAGCCTCGAGTACAACCTTGATACGCTGAAGAAATTAACGGAGCCCTCAACTGTGCCACTATGGGTTGTGCCGCTCATACTAGCCGTCCTCCTCTTTTCTGGCCAGTCAAGGATCACCTCGAAGTTCTTCCTGCCTTTGTACATTTTGGCGATCCCGCTCATCTTCTACTTTTTTGTGCTGACTCTTGACGCCTTGGACGTAGATGTCCTCCGCGATCAAGGTTGGATTTTCCAGGGCCCGCCCTCGGGTGAGCCGTGGTGGTATTTCTACACACTCTATAGTGAGCTGCCACACTCTCCGCCGTCTTCTCCTCTGTGGTGCTAACAAATCCTATTAGAGTTTAATCTTGTGCGATGGGATGCCGTCATAGAGTGTATACCAGCCATGTTAGCCTTAACTTTCTTCGGTATTCTGCATGTTCCGATCAATGTCCCGGCCTTGGCACTCAACTGTGGCGAGGATCATGCCGATCTTGACCAGGAGCTAAGACTCCACGGCTATTCCAACTTCCTCTCTGGTTGTTTTGGCAGTATCCAAAACTACCTAGTCTATGCCAACACCGTATTTTTTATGCGATCGGGTGGGAACAGTCGCTTTGCGGGTTACATGCTCGCTGCCGCTACCTTTGGTGTCATGCTCGTTGGCCCATCCCTCATTGGGTTCATCCCGGTCATGATGGTAGGCACTCTAATTTTTGACCTAGGTTTTGAGTTGCTGTTGGAGGCACTGTGGCTACCTCGCAAGAAGCTGAAGCTTGCAGAGTATATTACCGTTGTCGTCATTGTTCTTGTCATGGGAATTCATGACTTTGTAGTGGGCATAGGAGTTGGTATTCTATTAGCCTTTGCTTCACTTATCCTGCAAACTTCGCGGGTGTCGGCCATTCGTGGCAACTATTCCGGCGACATTGTCACTTCAACCGTACGGCGCAACCCCTCGCAACACCACTATCTGCAACAGGTTGGCCGACAAATTTATATCGTCAAACTCACCGGTTATCTCTTCTTCGGGACCATCGTGAGTGTCGAAGAGCGCATTCGAGAACTACTGGAAGATAGGGTCTTTAACAAGCAGCCCATTAAGTTCCTGATCCTGGACTTGTGGCACGTCTCTGGATTGGATTATTCGGCCGGTGAGGCTTTCAATACTATCAGCAGGCTCCTAGATAACAAGGGTGTTATTCTCGTCCTCAGCGGCGTTGATTCTGAAAGCCAGCTTGGTCGAAACCTAAGGGCAGTGGGGCTTGGAAGCAATGATATCGAGGTCATGATGCTGCCCAATCTGAACTCTGCTTTGGAAAGTTGCGAAAACGAGCTCCTCAAAACACTCTATGCGAGGCAAGAAGAGCTTGCTCTTAAACGCATGTCTGTTCAGAATCTGGATGTTCCAGCTAGGTCATCGACAACCTTTTCGTCATTCGATCCACCCTTCAACTCTCCGAGGAGAAATCATCTAGTCGAGGCTGCTCGAGATGCGCTCAGTAATGTTGAGGTGCAACGACCATCCAGATGGACGAGCTTCAGGGAGCCTCTTCGGTTAATGCTGCAGATTTTCCAGGGCCTAAGTGACAAGAATGAGGACTTCTGGTTCCCAGCGACGTCCTATTTTATCCGTCGGGAGTACCCCGCAGGCACTGTACTATTCCGGCGCGGAGAACCGGCAGATGGCTTCTATTTAGTAGAACGGGGTATCATCCGTGCCGAATATGATCTCCCTCAGGGATGGCTATGCGAAAGCATCGTGGCAGGTACGACATGCGGTGAGCTCCCTTTCTTTTCGGAGACCGAACGGACCGCAACAGCGGTTGTAGAGAGAGATTGTGTAGTGTGGCAGATGGATCGCGAGCTATGGGCCAAGATTCAGACTGAGCAACCCGACGTTGGGAGAGAACTTCTAAGAGTGTCGTTGAAACTAACGAGTGAACGTATGAGCTCAATTACGTCGTATATTTTAACAACGGCTGGATAGGCATTTGAACTGCCAGATATCATTTATGATAGAAAGGAATAAAATATCAAAAGTATTTCAATGTAATAAAAAATTGTTTCTTTATTGTTTGATTTCATTTACTCGTTCAGTATATTGCTCTGCTACTTCGTTCCAGCGATCGATCAGGTGATGTGGGTTAGTCAGCGACTTAGGTTAATCTGCAACTTGAATAGGCATCAACTTAGATTTTGGTTTGACTTAATTACATACTTTATGCCCGCTCCTTGCTTCCCATTCCGAATTTATCGTACTGCATGGGTATATAGGCGATTCCCTTGTTTCTTGTTTTGGGATTCAGCACTGTTTCTAGGCCGTCTGTTTCTTTCTGCGCTGGACTTTGCCTCAATCACCTCGCATATCGACAGCAACATATCGTCTGTTTACACCGAACCACGCGACATTAAAAAATGCCCAAAGGAATACATTCTATACTAGGAAAATCAAATAGGGTTAAAAAACCCGCGCGGCCTTCGCCTACAAGACAAGGATTGGGAGGCCCGTCGCCTCGAAAGTCGCCAAAGTCCAAAGGCGACGAAGTAGAGCTATTTCATGACAAGCTCGACGACTTAGGACTTACCAAAGTACTAGAAGAAGAGTTGACATTGCGAGATGTCATACAAGCAATGCGCTATGTCCGATCTCATATGTTTAGTCCTGTTCCTGGGACGGGATTCAAATCGACTCGGACTACCGAATTGCTAACCTATAGGGTCACCACCCCACCCATCGTGACGGTTGGCCACCTCAACGCAATTTTGCCTTCACCATCTAAGATGTCACGAGAAATGGCCGAGTTAGCGAGTAAGGGTATTTTGAAGAGAGTTAAGGTAGAAAGACGGGGTGGGATAGGTGAAGCGCTCATCGAGACGACTGACCTGGAGGGGATGATTGACAAGGCGCAGCTCGGAGGCAGGACGAAGGATGAGTTCAAGGACTTCCTGAAAAAGAATCCAACGGCACAGACATTACCAAAGGATGCCCTGGAGAACTTCCAGGCTGATGAGCTCATCAGGGCCGGATTTCTAACAAGTTCCACGCCCGCCACCCCAGGAAACACCCTGGACATTCGACCAGAAGATCGTACTACCTTGACTTCTATCCAGCATGTTTCTCGATTCGCCTCGGGAACGGTCTCCGCCGTTGGTGGCCGCAATGCTATCCACCTTGCCGGCGGAGGTGGAGGGGCACCAACACTTACACACGCGGCTTCAATGGATGCTTCCCCAGTGGGGTTCCGACTGGCAGTGCCCGGCCACGGGCGGTATTTGAAACTTGCAGCAGGTGCCGTGGACTGGGTACGGGAGATATTGGGGAAAACGAAATGGGGCGAGGGCCCGGAGAGCTGGCTGCGAGAGCGATTTGAAGGTGGTGGGCTGTATGGGACAAGGTGGAAAGAGTTCTGCGGCGTAGAGTGGGAGTGGGTTTTGGGAGAAGCGGTTGGGCTGGGGGTTGTTGAAGTATTCGAAACGGGGAGCGTAGGAAGAGGTATAAGAGCTCTGGGAGTATAACGATATTGGTACCTGTCAGGGAGTGGGATGCTTGACGAATGCATATTGTGTCATGATATTAAACTAAGTGCGATATTGTGGGATAGAAAGAAGATGGAGTGCATCTCATGTCATTAACTAGACACTACGAAATCATTCAACCGGTCATCAATGTAACGATATTGTGAACATAGATATCATAACTTGGGAATTATTAAACTGTAAATTTCAACACGCAAGGCACCTTATGTATCTGCTGATGAGCCATACATCATGTTGGAAGTAAGTAGCCTTCGGCACAAAACAGGGCTTTCAGGTACAAATTATGAGATATGCCGAATTTCACTGGAGCATATATTGTTTTTCTTCTCATGATGTCGCATGAAAACCTTCACCTGCTGGTTCAGCAATAAAGTGGTGGCTTGGAAGGGATCTGGGCACTCTCTACGCACCAGAAGCCAGAATTGGATTCTGGTGACCAACAACCTAAATACCACAAACCCCGAGACTGTCAGCCACTTAGGTCAACTAGGAATGAGAAACAAACGAGTGAACCAATTCGTTAGGATAATTTGAACAAGTCTAAATCCACGCGGAGGAGAGGCTCCATATGAACAAAGATTGGACCAAACGGTCTAATTCACTAGTATGTGAATCGCCCATGTTTTATCCTCATACCCTTGTGTGACTCGTGGAGTTCGACAGAATGATTCGCTCCACGCAGTGATGATCAGCCAGGTAGCTGGTGGGACTGGGGCCCGGTTCTGGAGACGAGATCACGTTTCTTTTGCCCGCTGACGGTCTAGATTGTCAACCCCACAGCGTGGGCCCGAGGTCAGTTATCACAATTATCCTGAGGCTTGCAGTAATTAACGTCTTGGGCGGGACAACGGCTGCGGTCGGAGGGAAGTGATCACCGGGTGCGAACAAGTCGCCGAAAAGAGATGTCCACGCGAACGGCAGGAATGGACGAGACCGTTGACGACGCCTCAGACAACCTCAAACTTTTCAATGGTGCTGGGAGTGATTCGCAAGCGGCATTGGATAAACTTCCACCAGTGCGTTCTGGCCTTGTTCAATCCCACATTCAGAGTTTCTAAGCTCAGGATACTGAGTCGAGACGGCCCGTCTTGGTTCGTTTCAGGTTTTTTTTCACTGAGCCGCTATCAAACAAGTGCGATGGCGCGTGGGTCCGTAGAGGGCCCTTGGGATGAGGCACGCAACATTAATCGACGGCTGTCCCAAAATGTACATAAACTCAAAGGCTGATACGGAGCAGGTTGCAGGGATGAACCTTGACTGTGCCGCACGAGGCTCTAGCAGTCTAACCTCAGTCGAGGACGGTCAAATTTTATCGACTTCTTTCATGACCGTTGTTGGAGTGGCGCATCGACGGAGCATTAGCCTGGTCCCGACCTGGGAGTCTGGGTGGAGAGACCTTGGGATTGTGGATATCACTATGACTGGGGACGGGATTGTGATATGTACTGCGTAGGGATATTGCGTATGTCAATTTGTGATGGTAATTATGAGATATCGCCCAACCAAGCCACGTGAGATTGGAGGTTTGAGGCTTTTGGGATATGAGTGGATGACGGTTACGGTATCCAGATGTGACGGGTATGTGATAGAAGCACTGCAACAGTGGGCATGCGCCGACTGGAGCTGACTGGGAAACAAATGGGAATATCACATCACATCGCAGGGTATGATCTGGTGGAGACGTTCCAACGACTCGACCCTGTGTTCGTGCGTCCTCCACTGGCACCAACGAACCCTCGGGCGACCAAGCACGCGGGGATCGCAAGAAAAATCATGAATCCCATGGCTCGGCTCAGGGGCGAACGACAAGGGTTGCGTCTGCTCATCTTATTGAATCGTCGTCAACGGCTCCCCACATGCACCCTTGCTAGGAGGGGATGCACCCCTGCGCGGCCGGATGCCGAGCTCTCCTTGCGGGATGTAAGGGAAGAAAGGGATGTAGATCTTCTGAGCATCCGTCTTCAATAGGGGAATCGTGCCATGATTATGCGATCCTTCGCTGAGGAACCAAGTTCCGGATGTGGCAAGGCTCTGCATAGGGTGTGGTTCGCAGACGCAGACGCAAGACGCAGACACGGACGCGGAAGCGGAGGCGGGAGCGTTGAAGGAGAGATGTGATAGCTCTTCTGACCTGTCACGGGCCGGTTAACCCATCTGCACCGGCAGCAGTTGGATACTCATCCAAGACGGGTTTGGGACCTGAAGCCACGTTTTACTCAGGTATCCAGGCGGTGATGTGAGAGGTCGAGGCAGCAAGATAAGACAGTAGCCCAGTTGATGGACTTGCGCCATCACCACGCATGAGAGGACGGCACGGCGCTGGGACAACGAGCTGTGGCGGCCAGTGAGGGCAAGACAGAGGTCAGTTGAACCTGGCAAAGTTTGGTGACGGGAACATCAGGACGCAACCGCATCATTGGCCGACTGACCCTGTCGAGGATTTTGACGTAAATTCTACCACATCTCTGGTAAGCAATGAGAATGCCGGATTTCGTCGTCCATGGCAAGGCCCCCATTCCAAAGCCACAAACGGAGCAAATAACGGGAAAATACTCGTGAGATTGCCCTGTATCGGTGAAAATATCCCTAGCCGAATCGCGATCGCCAAATCGCGAGACTAGGTTGGTCTTTGATGCAGCTGCGTCTGTGCCTGCGTGATGCACCCACCGCGGTGCAGACGGGATGGCTCACTCACTTATTGGACTAACACGGGCCAAGACCGGACGAGTTTTTTTTTATGCTCATTGTCCCATCGAGGCCGGCGCATGGGCCACGAGCAGGCCACGCATGGATACCACTATAAGACCTTTGTGTGCTCGGATGAAGCTTGGTCCTGTGTGCATGTACATTGTGGGTGCGCGATACGTGCGCGATACGTACGCGATGCGAGGCGATGCATGTGCAGCATCATGCAAGTGATATGGTCGCTTTGATAGACCGTGGTTAATGTCGTGGCTGTGATTGATATGTACCACGTGTATTTTGGGTATTAACATGTTGACATGTTGACGTACCCGAAAGGATCTTGCCATCCGGGAACCATGACGCAGTACGACGACTGAGTCGCAATCCCGAAGACCCCATTTCCCACCCCCGGCGCATCCCCCCATGGCGCGTGATGGGCAACACTGGCCTGGACCAAATACCGACATAGGATTTTTTATCAGGCCCAATATCGGCCTAGACTACCGCATACTACTGTGCCCTAGAGCTATACTAGCCGTATGCAGTCGGGATGATAGCCAGGGGTAGGTGCTTGCCGACCCATGGGATTTCTTGGAATTATTGGGGCTACCTCGAAAGCGGCTTGGTCATTTCGTCCAATTTTTATTTTCTTTCGTTGTCTAACTACTTTGGTAGGCAGCCTGGTCGGCTTGACAACAGGCAATTCTGGTATGTAGGGAGACTGAGGACAGGGAGAGTCAAAGGGCGCGGCATCGGAGGAGGAGGGGTTGCGTCTGAGACGTGTGGTTGAGAAGCAACTGGAGCCAGACACGTCTTCGTACATACATATGTGCGTCTGAGCATGCTGTATGTGCGTGTGTGCTAGGACAAAGAGCGATGTATCCATGCCCTCCCTGCAGGGAAGGGCACCGTACCAAAATGGAAACAATACGCAGCAGCCAGGAACGGGCGACCGGGAGCGAGGACGAAGCCGATGCAAGGAACCACTGAACGGCGAACTGTGAACCACGGACGGAGGAGTGCTGCAGTGCGCAAATAAGGCTGCCGCTCAGACGGTAGAGAATATGCCAAAAAGAGGAAATGGGGATCATGTATTGCAATTGGATGAGGGCCCTGGGACGGTGCAGAGTGTTATGTGGGGCTGGGAGCGAGCAGGGGAGTTGAGGCCGGGGCTAGGAGCATGGGAACACGGGAAGTTAGTTATCTAGGGCCCCTCGAGGAGTTGCACCCGGGCCTCAAAACGTCGACGTGGATGGGCCGAGGGCGACAACGAGACTAGTCTCTTGCGAGCACCGAAACCTACAGGTTTCTGTGCTTCTGAGCGTCTCTACGGGCCTTACTCGGGACGTCCTCCGACCTTGCCAGCCAAGCCACCCCGGATATCATGTCCCCGTCGCAGCTTGGGGCTAAAATGCCCACGGCGCGTCCAGCGCCAATCTAGAGCGCCTCTCGGGTCTCCACCAACGCCTCGCCCAGCCTGCAGCACAACGCCGGCCGGTTGTGCTGCCATTCCCAAATCCAAAATCCCGCCGAGGCTTGCACAACGCCGCCCAGCTAGACCCCCGATGTTGGCCCAGTGGCTTGTGCCAGTGGGATGTTGTTTGCCGTCCCTGGACTCGTGAAGCGGCGAACGCAGCTGGGCACCCCTGAGGCGCCATCTCCGAACCCCGGGGCCTGGGTGAGCGTCCCCGGTTGGCCAAACCTTGGACCATCCAATCCTTAGGCTTGGGCAGCCCTTGGGGGACTTGTGGGCTAGCTCGTCCGGTGCGACAGTCCCCCCCCCCGAGGCCTGCATATCGTAATTATATTGGACCGATTGTTCAATGTTGCCTTGTAATTGTAGTAATCTCAGCGCTGCAGGATTAGAGGGCGAGGCAAGGGTCGCCGCTGGCCGCCGTACGAGTACTTGGTCATGTGCATGAAATATGGTGCCGGCACAAGTACCGCTGGGACCGCGCTAATCCTGTAGGCACTGTAAGGCCGGCCGGCCAGTGGAGAGAGGCTGCGAGTCTGGGCCAGGGCAGGTGGTGACTCGACGACGACCCTTTTTCTGGGCAAATAACCTTGTTCCCCATCTGAGCGAGTGGATGAATTCCAGGCTTGGGCGTATACCACAAGAATACACGCTGCTCCGCGCCGCGAGTTGGGCCAAGCCCGTGTAGTGTCGGCGTACTCGAGAGACCTCAGACATCTCCCCCCCAACCCACGCCCCACGATTGCACATCTCATCGGTTGCCAACGTCGCTCTCTTGCGAAGGTCTTGGTTTCCTCACTTTTCTTCTTTTTTGTGCAAGCCGGCCGCCTCCCTTTCCCATTCCTTTTCTTTCCGATACGTCCACTCACACGCTCTCTTTCTCATCAACCCGGGCGCGACGTCACGCCACTCCACTCATTCTTGTTGCTGTCAAGTGGATCCGCGGGCGTCCTCCGTTTCCTCTCTCCGTCACTGCTGTACCAGCCTTCTCTTCGCTGGCGGGCTCCCCACCCACCACCACCTACAACACCAAACAAGCGTCGCCCGACTCGACTCGACTCGACACACGCGGGACAGGTTTAGCACGCTCTTAATCGTCCCCGTTCTACTCCCAAGCCGCTAGCACACCATCGCTACCTCCCGGCGACGTCAGCTCCCGTCTGCGACCAAGGCTTCCTCCGCTGGCTCAAACCAACAGGTCCCACGTCGGCTGTCGCGTTGCCCGGCCCTGATCTTGATCCGAGTTGCCTCCCAGACCCGAGACACGCACCCTCCACTGGCCCCCCAACTCTGTGTGCCTCCCTCCTCCGACCCTGACCCCGGTTCACATCGTCACCGTGCCCTTCGACGACCAAGAAAATAGCAACCCAGCCCGCTAGCCACACCTCCTTTGGCTACCAAAAACCTGAACCTGGCACCTCGCGACTCAACCTGAGTGACTTGACCTGGTGGTCTTTGCTTTTTGTGAGAGGGGTTTCACTTTCCTTCCTTTAAGCGTTGCTTTCCTTCGCGAGGGTTCCTTATCCCCCTTCGACCCTTGGTCCTTTCGACACAGCCCCCCCTTTAGACTTGATCCCTTCTTGTGCCACTAGCATTACTTTTCCTTGGCGATTGCTGGTACGTCTGCTCAACCGCTGCATTTCTTTTCCGGCACTCCTTATGATCTCCTCGACCCGCTGCATAACTGCATCTGGACGAGGGATCCTGTACTCCCGCACTGCCGCCTTACCTCTTCGGCCGTCTCCCGCGCCACTGACCCGCGTATGCTTTAGGACAACCGAATCCGCGAGCAAAACAACCCTCAACGTCGTCGCACACTATCGTTTCAACATACTGCCTCTTTTTCGTTGATCGACCGAACACCTTGACACGACTCCTTGACGAGACCGACACGACCACGGCGATAAGAGCGTCGCTGTTTGACATTAATTGATCTAGCACTTTTGCACTTGTCTGAGCAGTTCATGGACCGCTGAACACTCCAAAAGGCATATTCAAACCTTTGCCCCGGTCTTGTACAGCAGACCTGTGAGCGTTCTCTCTTTTATTCTTGTTCAATTTATATACTATATTCACAATGACGACAACATTGCCACGGCCGTCTCGGCCATCTCTGGGACCCCCAAATATGGCACTGCCAGCCTTACCAGTCAGCCGCACTCGCAAGAGCACCGGCGGCATTCCCAATCCTTCGAAGTCGGCTCCTGGCACTCCTCGATCGGGCTTGAGGACACCCTCAGCGATGAGCCTGGCACCTCCTGGCCCCGCCCCTACGACCACTCTACCTCACCCGAAGCTTGCACCCGCCACGAATGCCGCTGGAAAGACGATCCGAAAAAGTGTCAGCATCAACTCGTTCCCTCAACCACCACGGGGTGATAATCGCCCGAGCGGTGTCCCTCAGAGCCCTCGATCTGTCGGCAAAACTCGACGAAAGTCGCTAGCTCCGACCAAGGAATCGACCTACAGCTCTATCGGTTCCGCCACACCTAGTTTCCTCAACGGCAGCGGTGATGGCAAGTCTATTTCTAGCGTGCGAATGTCGGATGGCTTGATCAGCGTCTCGTCTCCGCCCCAAAGCCGAAGTTCCTCAGCGCAGGATTCATACTCGACCTCAGCGACCACGTACGATGACCCTGCCGATGGATCAGCCCAGAAGACAGATTCGACTTCTGACAAGAGAACTTCCAAAGCAGACGGAAAGGGCAATGTCGTTGTCAGTGTTCGTGTGAGGCCGGATACTGGTAACCCGGGAAGCCACACCGAAGGGGAGTGGTTGGTTGATGGACGAAAGTCCCTTATTTCATATAGAGGAAAGGATGGAGGTGACCATTATTACGGTGCGTGGAGTTCTGAAGATGCAAAGCTTGGGTCACGATACTAATTCCCTCTAGATAATGTCTTCACGACACACGACAACAACTCTCGAGTGTACGACCACATTGCTAAGCGCTTAGTGCGACGAGTTATGGAAGGCTATCACGGAACGGTTTTCGCGTATGGTATGACGGGTACCGGAAAGACCTTTTCGATGCAGGGAACAGCCTCATCGCCAGGTGTGATCCCGTTGGCTATTACCGACATCTTCTCATACATTCGTGAGACGCCATCTCGAGAATTCCTCTTGCGAGTCAGTTATCTTGAAATCTATAACGAAAAGATTCATGACCTTTTGAGCATGCCGACTGGAGGCGGCATTGGAGGAAATGTGCAACAGGAGGAAATCAAGCTACGTGAGGATAGCAAGAGAGGTGTATATGCCACTCCACTCAAGGAGGAAATTGTACAAAGTCCAACTCAGCTTCTGCGAGTTATCGCTCGTGGAGACCAGGCTCGACGAACTGCCAGCACCCAGTTCAACGCACGCAGTTCACGAAGTCACGCCGTTGTCCAGATCGTCGTGGAGAGCCGAGAACGTATGCCGGCTGGAAACAACACTGGCGAGAGCAAGCGATCCGGTCTCCTTCCCGGAGGTGTTAGGGTATCAACTCTGAGTCTCATTGATCTTGCTGGTTCCGAGAAGGCTGCCGAATCCAAAGAGCGTCGACAGGAAGGAGCTCATATCAACAAGAGTTTGCTCACTCTAGGAACGGTCATCGCAAAGCTCTCCGAATGGAAAGAAAAGGAAGCCAAGGGTGGCGACAAGGAGGGAAAGCATCTTCCCTACCGTGACAGCAAGCTTACAAGACTGCTACAGGGCGCCCTGTCTGGTAACTCCCTCATCAGTATTTTGTGTACTATCCAGACTGGATCAGGGAACAGTGCGGCTTCAAACAACAATCACGTACTCGAGACCATAAACACCCTCAAGTTCGCTTCGAGAGCAAAGAACAGTATTGTCAGTCACGCAAAGAAGGCAGAGGAGGCACTGGGCGCCGGTGGCGACGGAGGCGCTCGTGTGCTGTTGGAGAGGTACAGGATGGAGATTCAGGAGCTGAGGACACAGCTCGAAACTCAGGCTAAGAACAAGAAGAAGTCCTCCGACGACGAGGAGAGAATCCAGAATGAAGAAGAGGAGCGTGCTCGAGAGGCAGAAGCCGCAGAACGCCATGAGGAGCAGATCTTGGAGATGCAGCTGGCCCGCACCGCGCTGAAGGAACGCATTGACCACCTGAATCGTCTCATCCTCAGTTCCAAGTCCATCGGCGTCAATTCAAACGGATCTATGAGCTCTCTTGGACAATACGCTCGGTACTCTCAGATTTCGCTTCCGGCCTCGATTCGATCCTCTGTGGCCGCAACTTCAACAGCCGGGAAATCGATCTTGGAGCGGACTTCTTCCACCACTTCAGCCACCTCGACCATTGGGCGACGATCAAGTGGTGGAAATCAGCGAGCTGCAGTAGAGGAGGCTGCCGATGTTGACGAAGACAGTGTGGGCGAATTTGGTGACGGAACAGCCTCATTGGCAGCCCAGAACCGAGCCCTGCAAGCAGATCTTGTTGACAAGAACCGTTATATCGCCACTTTGGAGAAGCGTTTGCTCCAAGCTCGCCGGGCCAGCTCATCGCGTACCTCAGTAGGCTTCGCTGCTCCCAACAAAGGAATCATGGTAGGAGAAGACCACAGCGTGGCTGCGGCCCTTCGTGAGAAGGATAACGAGATTGCCGATCTCCGAGCCAGACTCGACGATAAAGACCGAATGTTGGCTGCACTGCGAAGTGCTGCACGATCCCGAGACACGGCCGAAGCCTCGACTGAACCTCGATCGCCACTCTCACCCGGAAAGTCATCGATGCCTGGAAGCCCGTTAAGCGAAAAGAAGCGAGCACGAGGAGTTGATGAGATGAACAAGATGCTGGACGAAATGCTTCAAGACCGTGTCGACTCGGGCCAGGTGGTTCGAGGTAAGCGAGGAAGCGTGCGACTTGCCAGCGGACAAAAGATGGACTCTTTGGCAGAACCCGTGCAGAATCCGGAGCCGCTTCGCAGCCCGACACCATCGCCTGTTGAGGCCAAACCTCCAGTAGAACTATAGAAGGCAAGAAGAGGTGGAAGAGTGTTTTTTTTCTTATATTTTCCCTACTTTATTTTTTGTTTTTTTTTCTTTGTTGAGAAGCAATTGGTTCTTCAAAGTTGAGCAAAGCAAGCGGCGTTGGGGCAAGGAATATTGTTTCAAGGAAACGGGAGTCATTTGCGTTATACCCGGTCACTTTCGTTTGTCTTGAGCAAAAGGGAACATGGGAGGGCAATATTTGTTTGATTCATGATGTGGGCACCCGTATGTCTATCAGTTCGACGAGACGAGGACGGGACGGGAAACGCCGCATATGTGTGAGTAATTTACTGGGAGAGAGGAAGAAGACGCAACGAGGCGCCTACGTTGGGGATCTGTTTCTTTTTCATCCTTCTTTTTTTGCATTCAGTATTTACCTGTGTACTATACAGCAAGAGTGAGAGTCGTTTGTGGGTGCCATGTTGGCACACCATCGTCGTGGTTAGATGGTTTATCATGGAAACGAAAAGGTCACGAGCCTAGAGAATGATAGAAGCAGAAATCTACCTGAATTGGATTGAATCTGATACAATGGCGTGTGGAAAGTTCAAATGCAATGTGATGTGTTCCGCCCCTAGTTCCAAGACGATGAAATATGGCACTCATGCATGAGAAGATAGATTAGTAGCAGCGAACACTTTTTGACTTGTCGCACAAACACTCAATGCTCATTCCGCATTTGGTTTTATCCTCTTTCGGCTACTTTTGTCCCCAGCAAGCCCGCACGGAGTTTTGTATCAACCTCTTTTTGTCTCTCCACGACATTTGTCCCTATAACTGTCGATGGATCAACACGTGCCTGGCAAATTTTTTCCAACAGGATTTTGACACACTACGGTTGGGTACTCTGAACCGCCCATGCGAGCGGGTTTGAAGACTTGAAGCGGATTCAAGTCCGGTGTCGAGTGTGTATGCATTAACTAGAAAAACTTATTCGGTAAGAGCCGCACATCATCATCAATACGATTCGGGAAGGCATGGAGATGTGAGATTTTCCGCATGGCGCTCGGGCATGCTAGCAGTGAACGGTTAGCAGGGGCTGTGGAGAGAGCTCTCGGCCGGCAAACCGAATCTTGTCGAGATGACGAGCACGGAACATTGCTAGTTAGAATATCAGTTCATGGTGGGGAGGGCCGGAGTCTAGTCACATTCGGCTGCATGCTGCAGAGCGGCATCATTTAACAAGCGCAAGCAAGCTTGGTTGACAGATGCCATTGGTGGGAAATTGGTAAGGGTTCCATTTCGCCAACTCGGGACGACAAATTGTCCTCGTTGGCGATGCGTACCTGAGATGAGCATGACGGCTGGGCAAACATGAGACGTGGGACAATGTGGCAGCGTCGAGGCGGTGCCTGGGGCTCTGGCAGTTGGGCAGTTGGTTGTCGAGACGAGGAAACGAGAGAGCATGAAAATGGGATAGATGGCGAGACACATGACGAGACGGGAGGAGCTAGTCTGTGACCGAGCCAAAACACGGGGCACATGGCTCGTGTGTCAGGAAGATGGGCATTTTTGTCAGCTGGGAATCGGGTCATTTGTTTTAGCCTGCTGCCAAGAGACCTCTTTTTGGCTTTTGCGTTATCCTTTTGGGCGTGTTGCGGGCTTTCGTATGCGCTCTGCGCTAGGTTCGTCAGGACCAAACCACCCGCAGACACGATACGGGATGCTGCAGAAGCAGCGGCAGCAGAAGCACGAGATTGCGCTGCTTCATCAGACGGGACGAAAAAGAAAAAGAACAAGGGTGATTTGCTCTGCATGTCGGGAGAACAATGTGGTTGGCTGGATGGACATGGACCCTGGAAAATGATGCTCCCCAAAGCGGCGGCGAGATGAGTGAGGTACCAAGTCTGTGTTGCGGCCAAGGACAGCCAGGCTGTGATTGGCCACGGTGACCCTTGTCTGGACGGTTGGAACTTGGGACCTTGGATGTGAAACGAAGCTAGCGGCCAGGGAAAGGAAAAAAAAGGCGGCCGACGATTGTCTGCCCACCCCTGCCACGCCACTGCGCGTTCCTGCATCTGGCGGGTGGGAACACGGGCGGTAGGTCGTTTTACTGGCGAGTTTGGCTGAGGGTGTGACTTTTGGGGGAGGTTCCTCGGCAATGTGGCAGCGATAGCGTTGGGATGATCGATGATGGGTAGCGAGGATCAAGAGGATCATCAACCACAGGGCTAGGATGACCCCATTGGCTCACCAGCGATATATCCAAACACACACGACATGATCCAATTCGCCATCCGCGAACTCGACAGCATGTCGTCATGAGGGGAGGGGGGGTTTGTTGCTTTTTCAGACATTGCCACCCCTCATGTTGTCCCCCCCTCCCCCCAAGATAGACCCTTTCTCGTGCCTGGTGTTGTATTGGTCTGCGAGTTTAAATCAGCATGAACATCGGCATTTCGACATGTTCCATGTTTGTGAGGGGCGTCTCGTCTTGGTTGGCCCTCAGCCATCACGCCGGCGTTAAATGGTGCATCGGGTGTTGGGCGTCCTGTGTCATGGATCCGAGCCCCTCCGCTCGCTCTTTTTCTCTCGGCATCGGTGTCGAACAACCTTTGTAGGCAGGAGAAAGGGCCAAAAAGAGCCCATGCGTGCCACCGAGTACCACTGCTGCCAGACGTTACTTCGCAGCTGGTTTGCGTGTCTGTGCATCTCGGGCCGGGGGGTGTGGTCGCTCGCTTCTGCCTCCCTGCCTCGTCCCTGGCGATAATCGCTCCAATCAATCTGCGGCTCCGGGAGAGCCGTTGGGTCCCTCTCCAAGCCTCCCGCACTTGCATGTCTTGGTGCGTCAGTCTGGCGCGAATGGTCTGAGGGGGTGGGGGAGTTGTTTGAGTTCATGGTGAGGGAGATGGTTGGCCGGTAGCGAGACGGACTTGTCAGAGCTACAGCCATCAGTTGACAGATGCCACATCTGGCGGCGTGGTCCTTCTCCTATCCTCCTCTCTCCGGTCCGTCGCCCGCAAATACGTACGTAGCAGCAGGCACATTCGCCAGATGAGGCTCAGATTGGCCGAAATGATTATTCGGAAAGCAGAGCCCTCGACCATGTAAGTGCACAAAGCATGCCAGGCCATCATATCGTAGCTTCGGTCCTTGTTTCCTCTCCCAGGAGCCAACGCCCGGGTCTGTCTGCTACCCATGACGAAACCCTGCCGTCCTCGCACCCAAAGCGTCGTCTAGCGGCCGGGGGTGCTGCCCTGCAATCCTGGCACCGGTCTGCGCGCACCCCAGTCCTCTAAACGCCAACCAGCACTATCCTGACCTGCCTCTTCCTCTTCAATTTCACCTCTTTCCCTTCTCCGCATGGGGGGCTCGACGTCTTCCCTCTGCACCCCGGTTTTGTTTCTGCTTCTGCTGGCTGGCTCTGCTTCCTGCAAGCTTACGCTCCCTTGCCCCGTCGCTCTTCATATTAACTTTCCGCTTCTTTTGTTTCTGTTTCTTGGGCTCTCTTGGTTCCGTTTAGTTTGGGCAGATCCCCAGGGCATCCCGACTACGATCCGACGTCCGTCCCTCTTCGTCTTTTGCTTCGCTTCACCACCTTCTCTTCACCACTCGCTCCTTTGCGTGGCTCGGGCAGCGTGCTGTTTCGATCCTTCTCCCGTCATTTCCGGCATTTCCTTCAAATCAATAACCTCGCCCACCCGTTTGAGGTTCATCTGTCTACTTATGCCGTCTTCCCTTCCTTGATTACCACCGCGGGCCCTCCGTTCGTATTCTTTCTTTCTTCGACACCGGCATAGCCCTTTTTTCTGCACTTGTGCATAGGCTCGGGGGAGGCGCACGCTGGTTTCGCGTGTCACCAAATGTAGCGTCATCAATCTATTCACGACTCTTCGTTCCCTACTACTTGCTTGGCTGGTTGCGAGGCTCCAGTTTTAGCATACACACTCCTTACTAACTCTATCTTCACCCGACACTCCTTTTTCTACCGGGGACTCTTGCAGCGTCTAGAGCCCTTTGCTTGATTTACGTCTAAACGAAGGTTTCGGCTCCGAACTGTGTTCGGGCATACCGACCCAACCTTCTTTTATAAGTCCATCGCCCCTCGGTGAATCTCACTACAATGGCATCTTCAACCCACACAAAGATGTTGGTTGTCCCGGCTCGATTGAATCTCCGCAGAGGAGTTTCGTACAATCACAATGACCGTGGTCCTCTTTCTTCGACTTCTTCGCGATTTAACTTCAACCATCTTCTTTTCTCTCCCCCACCTTCACCAAGCCTTCCCGCGTTGGTTCCGCGACCCAAAAGGACCCCCTCGCAAATTTTAGTAACTCGGCCGAGTCGAGTCTTTCGACGTCTCTTCTTTCTTGCCGGGCTACTTACTGCTGTATACCTGCTGATATTGCGCTTCGGAAGCCGCGATGTCATGCCAGCAGTCTGGCCGTACTTTGCAGCTCAGCAAGAATTTGAAATGGTTGGCCAGGACGATCTACCCGACTTTCCTACGCCAATAGTGATTAGCGACAAGAAGGGACGCTCAAAGTGGACCGTCTCTATCCCCCATGATTATCAGTTCCCCCTGTCCATTGATCAATACACCGACATGACCGGACAGTGCCGCGAGGTTTCCTCTCGTGCCAGGGATCTTCATCATAAAAATCCCATCTCGGAGCAGGCGATGCTGAGCTATGACGCCCCAGATGACTATTTTGTTGATGTACATGAGGCTGAGGAGAAGGGCTTGCTGCCCACGCACGCCGGCGAGAGCCTTTCCAAGGTCTCTGGTAGTATTGTTGGATTGGACAGGGACTCATTGAAATCCAGGCCTGTTTGTGAAAGCTCAATGACTTTTATCTTGGAGACTCCGGATGCAGGGTTGGGCAACACTCTCATGATGATGTGGACATTTTATGGGCTGGCCAAGGAGGAGGGCCGATCTTTCTTCATCGACGATACTCGTTGGGCTTACGGTCCCTATGAAGACATCTTTGCTCCTCCACCTGTTCCCGACTGCCAGCCTCCCCCTCGACACCACATTGTTCCTTGCCCTTTTCAGGCCCGTCATCTTGCCGTTACAACAGTTACGGCAAAGGAAATCTTTCCCGCCCTGTTGGCCAAGAGCCACCGCAGAGCTGGCACTGATCGCGGCCTGCGCGGTCTTTTCGACCTGGCCCATACCGGTTATGAAGCCATGCTTGGTCTCAACCAGGGCGATCAGAAGTATGTGGATGGGCGTATCGGCCGGCTCAAGGATAAAGCTGAAATTGAGGGCTCGACCTTGAAAGCACCAATTGTGGGGATTCACATTCGCCATGGCGACCAGCACCCGATTGAGTATCAGTACCGCGACGGTTACATCCCCCCTGAGGTATTCCTCGAGCGGGCCGGAAAGCTTGCAGATGAGTACTACAATAGGTCGACAACCACGACAGCCAGGATCACCACCGATCGCAAATCTGTCAAGGTGATTGCCTCCGATGATCCGGCGGTATATGAGCTCCCCGATTTTATAAACATGCCTGCCTCGCAGGAACGAATTCGCCTCGCCTCGAAACAGGCTTTGGAGGAGGCCAGCAAGAAGCAGCAGCCGTTGGACCACTTTGTGGATGATGCTTTTGGCTGGGAGGGTGGATTTTACGCAGCCATGTTTTGGAACTTGGGCGTTGAGCGCAGGAATAATGCTGCCAACGCCCCCGAGGGTGTGAACGTCCCCAATGTGAACATGGAGGCAAGACACTTGGCGCCCCCATCGGAGCAGACGCTGAAACTGCGGAGCCTGATTGGGCGAGCGTACATGATGGACCTCACGGTGCTTGCAAGCGTGAGTGACCAAGTGGTCTGCGCTGTGAGCGCAATGGGCTGTCGCCTATTAGCCGTGATGATGGGCTGGGAAGCCGCCTTTGAGAAGGGCGGCTGGGTGAATGTTGATGGATCATATGGATGGACCGGCATTGATTGGTAGTCCTCGATGGGCCAGTCACTGCTAAAGTTGTTATGGTCTTTTCAATTTTTATTCTGACAAAATGTTGAGAGGGGATGACAGATGAGAATGGCGGAGAAAAAAATACCCCAGTGTCACAGTTGTCGATGTTAGTATAGCATTTAGTTTTCAGCGACAGCGTGATGCTACGTTTATGAGTTATCGTTATATCTATTGGGATATTCAACAAAGTCCATATTCTTAAGAACCTTGAATTTGTGGCGCGATCCAGCAAAACCTACAACAAGTACCATCATGACCTTGGCGTCTTGATCTTGTTCCCCGTACATGTGATGGTGATGTCTGAATCGATAGATGCCATCGTATTGTTAGATGAGCTCTTAGCACCCATGTCGGGCCAGCAGTGAAGTATTATTAGAACCAGACGTTTCGCCCATTCTGTGATTTACAGTTCAAAGCAATTATCAAGTCAACAAAGGTTGGAGCTTTGTGTAGTTTAGCTTGCTCTCACAAGCCTCACTCTGGGACTTTGTGGCGTTGGCGCGGATAAAAGTGGAGCGGCGCCACAAATCCGCGTCTCACGCCTCTCTCCAATGCGGCGTGCCTGGCTTGATTAATCAAGTGCCTGCTGCGCTCTTCCAACACAAACACATAGCATAACTTGTCGCCTCGAGCCCCATTCACGATCCGCAACGAGCCTCGCGCTGCATCCATCCGCACGAATCCCTTGCGACTATTAAACCGATCACCGCGGAGCGCTCGAACCTGCGCTGGGCTCCATGTTAGGCAGAGAGCCTCGCTCGACGTCGAGCTAACTGACCTTTCATTGACAATCCTTCCCCGTCGCCAACATGCCTGAAGCCACAGGTGACGCTGGCTCAGCGCCGCCGCCAAAGCCGCGACTCAAGATCAACGTCAGCCGATCGTCGTCGTTTGTTGCAGACGCCAACGCGCCAGGATCATCCACTGCCGCCCCTGCCTCAGCTTCAGCGCCGACGCCGACGGGAGGCGTCTCGCGCAAGGTGAAGCTCAAGATCACACCGTCGCAGCCCTCGACACCCGCCGAGAAGCCTCCGGCCAAGACCAAGGCCGGGAGACAACCGAAACCCACTCAGAAGCTTGTGGAGAGCAAGAAGCGTGCACACGAAGATGACGAAGACGAGCCCCTCGCCGTGTCGCACCCGCCGACCAAGATCAAGCTCAAGCCCCTAAAACCTCCAAAGCCCGGCATGACGCCGACACTCGTCGTCAAGCCCAAAGGCCGAGCGCCCACGCATCCGCCTGGAGACGGCTACGACTCGGAAGCGAGCGATCGAGAACGAGATCCAGCCATTGAAGAACAGTTCGTCCTACGGATGCTACCCGGCGAGCACTGTGACTATGTGCGGTGGTGCATGGAGAATGGAAAGATGGGTGTGCCACGAAACATGGGGGGAGCAGATATCCAGCTCAGGTTCTTCGAAGAAGACACACGACGCGCAGTGTTGACGGTCAAGGGCGTGAGATATGCGGCTGTCATGGTCGACTTGCCTACCATCACCGAGGCCATGAAGACCTGGGACCGTAAATCTCTTCTCAAATCTGCAGATATTTGCCAGATGCTGCTCGTCTTCCAGCAAGTGGGGAGCGATGCGGAAGCCAAGCAAGTTCCCCTCCCGAGCATGATTGATACGCACTTCAAGTGGCCACACGGCCTCACGCCACCCATGCACGACTGTGTTAACCGCCGATTCGCCAAGACTATCAGTCGAAAAGAGATTGAAGACAAGGAGGCCGAGGTCGAGCGCTTACTGGCTGAGGATGCCAAGGCCTCGTCCACGCGCTGGGAATGGGTCGACGAGCGGCAAGACGGAGCTGACGATGAATACGGTGCTGATGAAGATGCCGAAGGCGAAATGGATGAGACCATGGACTACTTCGGCAGCCAGAACGGCGAGGAGGAAGGCGACATGGATCTCGAAGCGGACCTGGAGGCTGCCTTTGCCGACGCTGATGACCTCACAGCCGAAACGCCAGCTGCTGGCGGCGAGATGGCTACGCCCCTTGCTACCAACGTCAACACCCCCGCTGTCCACGACAGCATTGAGGCCGACGAGTCAGAGGAGGTGTCGGATGACGATGATGATGACGACGATGACGACGACCTCGACGACGACGCCCGAGCCCAGCGTGATGAATTACAAGGTGTCAAGGACATCATCGCCGACCTGCAGAAGCAGCTGGGCAACAAGCAGGTCGAGCTGGGCCGTACCCAGAACAAGATCTTGCGAACTCGTCTCGAGGCGCAGATCAAACAGCTCAAGTCAGAGATTGAGCTCAAGAAATCGTCTATTGGCATCGAAACCGATGACTAATAGACCCCAACCACAAAAGAAAGAAAAAAGGAAAAACCATGTATTAAACTTGGGGGCTATACTCTCATGAAGGGTGGGAAGAATTGGTGTTAAAGGCGTTGACTATACCAGAACATGGTAGAGGCTGCTTTGTGGGTTCAGAATTAAAATACCATAGTCAGTGTTAATACCCCGTCGGGCTTATCTTAAAACCAGCTTCTCTTATTAGACGGTGACTTTTGAACATGAATCTAGTTCATCGCCACTAGCAAGATTACCCCATGAATAACTTCTCAACTATTGTTCAACATATATTTGCTCTCCTCAACAATCTCACAGTTCGTTGTTCGTTCACAACTAGTACGTCCTTGACCATGTCCGTTACATCTCTCCATGAGGCATGCCGGCACAGCTCTTCGAGGCTCTGGGGTTGTGACCATGTTCTCCCTGGTGTGAGGGTGTCACGCTCACGAATCCGCCTTTGTAGCGATCGTTGGAGAAAGAGAGCCATGGCCGGGTCGCGCTGGGATTGCTTCCTCAAATAGTTGGCAGCAAATTGGGAGTCGGGGCATCGACTAGTTTTGTGGTCGCGGTTCCAGCGGCGAGTGGAATTGATGGCTTCTTGGATACGCGATTTGATATCGGTAGTTGTGTTGTCTAGTTCGGGTGGGTTAGCTATTACAACAGAAGGTCTGGATAGACGGTTGGACTCACTCTTGGGATGTGTATGTTGGCTACCGAACCACTTGTTTGCTTGGCGCAAAGCCTTCATTTCCGTTCGAGACATCCTTGATGAAAACTCAATCTCATCCTTGACGTCGTCCCAAGTGGGAAACTGATCCAGGTGATTTGTGATGCCATCAATGAGCCGTCTCATATCCACCACTTCGTCCTTGAACTCGCCCATGACCTGTGTCATTTCACGTTTCTGCCTTTCGAGACCGCCCTTGATATCTTCATGTCCCCCTTGGAATCCTTCCATGTGCAACTTTACTGACCGAATCTCTTTCAATACATCGTTTATGCGCTGCTCATTGTCCTCTCCAAACTTGTTGTCCTGCTCCAACTTAGCCCGGAGAGCGCGGAGATCTCGGTCGAGTCTCTTAGCTTGACCACAGACGGCGCGGAGATTGAGCTCGAGTGTCATATTTGCGAGAGCCTCGGCCTGTGCCTCCAGTTTAGAAGGCTGTCTAGTGACAGCAGTCGAGCTCGAGGAAAATGCTGCCGAAAGGGTTGCGAGGTCGTTCGAAGATGATACATCCGCGCTAGGACTTGTCCTTGACGGGACCGAGCGACGACGATTTTGACTCATGATTTTGGATACGTGTCCCAAAACTCAAGTGCGGTTCCAATTGGGTAGGTCTAAAACTCTTTTTGAGAAAAGAAGCACTGAAAATAGATGTCTTGGTGTGTTCGGCATTGGTGCGTAGGCGGGGAAGAAAATAGCGATGTGCAAAAAAGGAAGCCGGAGGAGTGAATCACCCTGGCATGAAGTAGCTAAAGTATCTTGCGCAAGTCGCCTGAGGAGAAGGATGGAGCAGGTCCTTTTTGGAAGGAAAGTGCTCAAGGAAAGCGCAACTGGGGGCAAGTGATTGATGGAAAACAGAAGCAGCGAACCACAAACATAAGATTAGAGCCGCTCAAAAACAAAACGAAAACAACTGTTTATTAAAATTTTACGAGAGCTAAAAAAGTATCTCGCCACTTGATCTTTATTGATATGCTTGGCTGCAATTTCTCTGGTCAAAGATAGAGAATACTCTGTCAACTTATTATACAGGCAGCAATATACATCAGAAATGCTGTTTTACTTATCCACTGCCAAAAGCACAATCACATATACGATGCGGATACGAAAATATTTTAGTTCATTTACATGACAAATATGCCGGTCTACGACCTTGCCCAGTTATTGCGATACTCACAACTCAACCGTGGTCATCCCATCCACATCAGCCTCTTTAGCTATGCCCCCCAATATCGCACTGTCTTTCTTTTCTCGTTCCTCTGAGACCCAGTGTATAAACATGTCAACGTCCTTGGCGATCTGTCCCGGCACCGCCAATCGCTGCATCCATAATGGCAAAACACCTCGCGCGTTTGACGCCGTCCCCATTATCCACTCGACTTTGGTCCCATCGGCAGTCTCCCTCACCAGTTCGACGCTCGTGTATGACGCCCTCACAATACCCTCAGCCCCGGTTTTGTCATCCTCGCCAGGCCGAGTTGCTATCTGCACAACCACAAACTCGTGGCGCCCGCGGACAGTCGCTGTCGCCTGCAGCACGGGGAACACGCGCTTGTTCAACGGCCCAGGAAGTTGATGCGTCGACTCCTCATTTTTCAGCGTCCAGTCGACCCATGTAGCGCCCCCAGCCTCAACCTCGACACCTGTGCAGTTCCATTCATGATGCTTCTTTGTGTCCACGATGTTAGGTGTAAAGGCAAGTTCAGCTTCGGCATGTTTGTCCTTGAAACAGCTCACAAACTCGCTCCATGCCGCGGATCCCTTGGTCGCTGAGTTTTCGTGCACGCTCCGCCGCAGTGCCCACCGTTCGGGTCGAATGTGAGCAGCGTTAACGCCAGGCGGCTTGTGCTTTTCGATGACAGCACGGAGTGTGTCAGCTGTTACAGTGCGTTCGTATAGCTGGACTGGTGCTGCGGAATGAGGAAACGCTTTGAGAGACCCGCGCTTCCAGGGTGTGCTGCTTTCAGAAGTCTGATGATCTGAGACGCTGTTGATTAATGGCAGCGCCTCGTTAATAATTGCGCTGAGTAACGCCTTCAAGTCCTCGCCTTTGCTGTCGGAGGGTGGTAGTTGGGAGAGGCCAATGCCCCAAAGACGAACCAAAGAACCACACTCCTCGCTCATCGGGTTGCTTTCTTGGTCTTCCTATCTGCTGAATAAATTGATTATCTTCCGAATTGAGCGCAGTTGGGGGGATCTCGGCCACTTCGGAGTCACATCCTGAACTCATCAGTATACTGACTACTTTCTCAAGTATCTCAAGATACTGTCACTCATATGACCATACCGCTATAGCAGGGTTTGGTTTATCTTTCACCAACTGCAAATGTTGAAAAAACATGCAAAATGATTGAATTAAAGGACATGGCAAGAGTCGCCGTCGTGGATGTCATGATGAGATGTTAGTTTGGCGCCTCCCTAAGTGGGGTTAGCCGGATAGAACTGTGCCGATTATCTACACGGCGAAACTCAAACGAAACATGTCACACCAACCCCAACAGGGCCTAAAACACATACGCAATTGGTTCTTTTTTAACGATTCTTCATATTAAAGTATGTAGATGTACTGCCGGGGCCTTTTACCGGCGCTGCAAACCAGAATTGTCTTTTTCTTTCATACCAGGCCATTCATTATGCTCAACTCCAGCGCGCCCGCTGCATTGCTGCTTATATACAAGTTTGTTTTCGTGACAATTGCTCAGTCTAGTTACGCCTCTCCCAGTGGATGTTGGCGGGCTCCAGAGGTCGCGAGAAGAGGGAAGCGTAGTCGGTGCCAATCAAGGTGTTGCCGCCATCAGTGTTGCGGAACTTGAACTCACGAACAACCTCAGCCACAATGGTCTGAAGCTGAGCGTTGGCAAAGTGCTCGCCAATGCATCGGTGACGACCAGCACCGAAAGGCAGGTAAGGAGAGGCAGAACCCTTGCTGACAAGACCGTAGCCGTAGTCGATCTTCTCCTCCTCCTCTTCGCTGCTGCGGGCCAGGGTAGGGGCGTTGGAAGATCCCTCCAACCATCGGTGAGGGTCCCACTGGTCGGGGTTAGGGAAATAAGCAGGGTCGGTGGCGCTGACACCAGGAGCGGCGAGAAGAGTGTGCGAGGTAGGGATGATGTAGTTGGTACCGGGGACAGCCATGGGCTGCTTGACGGCTCGCATGATGGAGTGAATGGGAGCGTGAAGGCGGAGAGTCTCCTTGATGATGGCCTGGTTGAGGGGTAGCTTGGCGAGGTCCTCGTACTGCAGAGGGGGGAGATCGGCACCGAGAGCCTTGACCTGTTCCTGGTAAAGGTCCTCCATGATCTGGGGGTACTGAGCGAGGCGGAGCATGATCCAGGAGCTGGTGGACGAAGACGAGTGCTGGCCAGCCATGAGGAGGGCAATCATCATGTGAGCGACTTCGTGGTCAGGAACCTTGACACCGTTCTTGTAGGTAGAGTTCATGAGGTGCTTCATCATGTCAAGCTCGGTGTCTTCGTCACCCTTGGCGCGGCGCTCCTTGATGGTGTCCATGTAGATCTTGGCGACAGTGCGCTGGGCGTGATCACGCTTGCGGTTCCAGGGGAGGGGAGCCCAGTGAAGCATGAAGTTGATAGGGGTGAAACCCATGTCGAGGTCGTGGTAGAGAGCGGCAAGAGACTCATCAAACTTGTTTCGGATGGCGCTACCCTGAAGAGCGTGGGAGGCAGTGAAAATGGTGATCTCGGCCATCTTCTTGGGGATGTCGACAACACCAGACTTGCCCTTGAAACCAGCGTTTCTCTTGAAGTAGTTGCGAACCTCGCTAGAGATGATGGGGACGTACGATCGGAAGGCCTCGGTGGTAAGAGCGATCTTCATGAACTATCGAGTAGAGTTAGAAATTTGCACACATGAATTGGGCGCTGCTGAGCAATTATTCACCTTCTTCTGCTCCATGAGCTTGGCATTGGGGCAGTCGTAGACGACATCCTTGCCAAAGACGGGGGTGGTAAGAACAGTGTAGATTTCTTCGGCGCTGACGTCCTTGAGTTTTCCGTTGAGAATGAAGTCGTTACCGGTAGGGCCAACAGCGACCGTGGTCTTCTTGCCGAGAAGAATGAAGGTGAAGACATCACCATGCTACACGCGAATTGGGTGGTCAGCAAAGCCCGAAACAAATATTTACCAAAACTCCTCGAAAACGGGCGACGGCAATTGGTTTGTTTATAATGACTTACCTTGGCGCGGTTCTCCTGGAAGAAGCGAGGGGGGTCCATTCCGTATGTTACGGTGCTGCCAATGAAGGGGAACCAATGGAAGACGACCGGGGGCTCGTCGGGATCATAGAAGAGCTGGTTGAGAACATTGAAGAGGACGGAGAGGACGACAAAGGCAACAAAGCCAATTCCGGCCTGGTACGCGGTTGGCAGGCTCTGGAACTCCAGAACGAGCGGGTGGCCCGCGAGCTCTTGGACGAGGCCCATGGCGAAAAGGCGACGGGCGAGGGAGGTGTTGGTGTCGGGAGGTGAAGCTGCTGGTCCCTGGTATGGAGAAGGATGAAAGACCACAGACAATGAAAGAAAAGAGAGACGAAGATGAGGAGGATGCTCGCGCTTCAAGTACCTTGGCGAGGCAGGTGAGGAGGATGGGATGGAGGAAAAGAAGAGTCCAAGGCGCGAAGGAGATTAACTGATATGTAATTGCCCGCCCGTGGTTTTTTTCCGACAAGGGGACCAGACTACTGTACACAGGTTATTATGTCCAGCGGCCTGGGCAAGGGGGAAGGAGGCCTGGGTGGGGAGGTGCCAACCCGTCAGTTGGGGTGGTGAGGACAAGACCCACCCATGGACGATCCAGCAGCGCGCAGCGTCCGCTACAAAGTACATCTAGTATTCGTATGCGATGCGACGGTCTGGCATGTAGCAATGCCTCCAGCTACACCCAGCCCAGCGGACCAGTAGGCGGTGTGCTTTGAAACCAATCTACAACACCACCTCATTCCCCGGGCCTTCTCCCCTGCGAGGCCCATTAGGCGGGCTCCGAGCTGTGCCGTCGGGTCAATCAACCCAGCCCTGAGCGGGAGATACCAGAAAAAAAAATTCCCCTATGATGCTGCAATGGATGATGCTTTACGGGTACGGGGGCGCGTTGCGTGTGGTACCTGACAATTACCCATTTCGGTTCCCTGTCTTGCACGGCACTGGCACTAGATGCACAGACAGCCGATAATCTAAAGGATGCCATGCAGCACCCTATTGGTCGTTCGTATTCGTATCTCGCAGCGAACGAGATCCCCCACCACACCTCCCTTTTTCTGCACGCCAATAATCTGGTCCGCTGTGCGCCCCAAATAAACAGAGCCTCGTTCAGCGCCCTCGGTGTAAGGAAGAAAGGAATGGCCGTCTCTTACCTCGCCCATACCGGCTGCGGGGGTTCGCAAATCGCACATGATGTGACCTTTTTACCCTTTGGGCTGGGGCCGTGTATCGTCCCAGATGCTACGGTCACTTCCGTCTACCTGGCCCAACGGTCCCCATTTGGCCCTGCTCCCCCTGCTTGTGGGCTCTGGCGCGGCTCTTGGTTTACTTGTTATTTTAATTCCCACGTTTGGCCTGATGTGTCTGTTCTTCACCGCAAGCAGATGCTCCCCATTGTGTAATAAAGGTCCCTCCAATCCCCAGAAATGGGCTGATGGATGACTTGCCAACAACATTGCCGATTGGGCTTCCGCCTTCCATCGTTCCGAATAAGAACTCGACCCAGGCTCTTCCTTCTTTGCTTCCCCGTCACCGCCCTCCACCGCCCTGTGCGCCGTGCTTGTTTCTTTTTTGTCTGTTTCTCTTCCCAGTCCCGATCCCTGATGAACCCGATGAATAAGGCCATTTTCCTACCCTGCCAATTGGTCAATGGCTGGCCATTCTCTTCCCCTGCGGATAGACGCCACACATCCCCATGCTGGCATCACATGCTCTTATCCGAACATAGAGGACCCTTAATAATAAATTTGAGATGAAGAAACCGGTACCAAGAAGTGATTTGTATCTCAATGGCTGTCAAAAATGTTTCTATTACAATTACTACCTGCATGAACATGAGGGCGGAAATAACGACAGCCATTGATGTAAAATTATGTCATCTACTGCACAAAGACAGTTGTGGAAGGGGAAAAAATGGCACCAGCACAAGATCCCCCTGCTTCAGACAAGGTCATCTCCAGCATCGTACCTTTTCTCGCCTCGTCCTATCCCGTCTAATCCAATTCAAAATTTCAGCCCATCCTATCCCGGATCGCTCCGATCATCGACTGCCGCGCCTACGCCCCCGCTGGTGGGCTGACTGCTGGCGACGCACGACCCCTTAACGCGCAACATTTTCCCAGGCGGCCCTCCCCGCCCG